>LTAE01000663.1:19769-62142 GCA_001647135.1 Pontederia paniculata
TAATAATAATAATAATAATAATAATAATAATAATAATAATAATAATAATAATAATAATAATAATAATAATAATAATAATAATAATAATAATAATAATAATGAACAATCATTCTTAAGGAGTATTTTTCTACCGGTAATCTTTGTAGATTACTGATAATCTGAATTTAAAATTATCTATCCCCACTTGATTACCTTATTTACTACAAGTAATCTAGATTGACTAGTAATGCAGATTGTTTATTTTCATATCATCCATAAAGAGGGTTCTTTTCATATTATCACCTAGGTGGTAATCTTGATTATGATTAATTTTTATATTTATCATTCTTAATCTTCCATAAATATAATATAATATAATAAAATATATCATATAACAATAATAACACAAATAATAATAATAATATTATTATTTAAATAATGTCTATATAATATAATATTATATTACTATTATTGTATTAAAAATTATCATTAATTATAAGTATTATTAATTAAAATAATATTTTTATTAATTGTTATTATTAATAATTATAAATATTATTTTATTTGAAGGTTATTAGTTACTTAATACATGAAGTTGTGAATTTATAATTTAAGTTTATAAGTTTCAATTTAATAATTTGAAATATTTAATAATACTTATAAGGGGTATATTGGTAAATCAATGTATATTACTTAATAATTTTTTTATAAGTAAATTTAATATTCTGAATTGCTAGTTGGATTATTTATATATAGTTAATATGATAATATATATTATTAGTAATTTAACAAGTGATAATTTTTTTGTTAGACAATATAAATTACTAGATATTGCTAAGAGGTAATGTAGTAAACTTCTATTTAGTTTATTTTGGGGGTGATGATTAGTGGAGAGAGGGTCGTCCAAGAACAAATAGGGTAGGCACGAAAAAGACAGGGAAAGACAAGATGGAAGGGAGGACATAGGGTGTAAAATTATTTTCAATTTGGAGAAATTATGTGTTTTGATAGAAGAGAAAAGGAAAATAATGAAAAAAGAGAAGTAATGAGAGAAATGATAATAGAGGATAAAATTATTTACTCTCATTCAATCTAAATTTAGGATAAATAGTTTTTAATTAGTTTTTCAACAAATTTATTATGAAGAGGAGAATTTTTTTTAAAAGGATAATATTTTTTACTTCTCCGTATCCTTCTTTTCCTTGACCCGAAGACACCCAAAGGGAGTTATATCTCTTTTCATCTATGATTGTGTTTAGTTGTCGAGCGAATAACAATTTGAGAGTGGATAGTAATTTAATTAGTGGACGATGATTAATTATTAGTGATTAATACATAACGGTTCAACAAGATGATAATAAATAGGTGTTTTATAAATATAATAGTTAATTAATTGATAACTCTAAAATGATCTAAATAGGCTTAATGAATTAACGTGATACATTATTCAACTTATAATATTATGTACTTTAAAAAAACTTTTTATTATAATGTATAACTAATTTGTAACAACTTATTTTGTAATTTGAATAGGCACGCATAAACAAAAAAAATCTAATTTAAAAACTCCCATGTACTAATGACAATAATATTTGAAAAATAACAAGTAGTTATATTGTATACATAATCAAAATAGAAGTAAAAAGTGTTCGATAAGTTTGGAATAAAAGTTAAACTTTTTTTTCTTATTTGTTAACTTTAATAACGTCTTATTTGACAACACTCTTCAAAACTGGCAGCATTCTCTCACGAGGAACGCTTGGGAGTCAAGCATTTGAAGCTAAAATACTTGCAAACACTGGGTTGCCAAACAAAACTTAAGACTAATCTATCATTAAATGCTAATTAGTGACATTTAAATTAACTTATTAAATATTTTATTATAAAGAAAATAATACTTTGACCATTAAACTCTAATTTAAATTTTATTTTATGGAAATACAATCTATATCTGCGGCTGATGAATGTCGAGAGCATCGCCCCGGTCGATCGGGGATATGAGTCATGTTCATGGACGAGCAAAAGAGGGAGATCGACAACCAAGTTTGGTTGACACACTTGGTTAGGGAGTGTGCCCCCGGTTGAGGGATCGGGAGCTAGTAGCCTCGAGTTCGAGCCCTGGAGTCGTCAATTTGGCCAGAGGGCTACCGTTGTGCTCTCTCCCTCGACTCCGGATTAGTCAGGTGCTAGTAGCCCTATACACCGGGGGCCCCGAGCGGGTATAAAAAAAAAAGAGGGAGATCGACTTCCTCTCCACCTACCGTCCTATCGGCGGTGGCAACACTATTTCATTTTAATTGAGAAATCGGTAATCATATGTTAAAATATAAAAATATAAACTAAGTTTAATTGACACAATTGATTAGTAATATTATATCTTAAATCGATGAAAATTAATAGTATCGAGTTCGATATCTAGAGTCATTAATTTGATTAAAGGAATACTGCTATATTTTTTATCTCGACTTCGGATTAGTTAAATGATAATAGTCTTGAATATTGGAGGTACCAAACAGATATAAAAAATATAAAAGCATAACATCGGCAAAATAATAAAACGATCGAGCAAAATTCTATTACAAAATAAAAAAAATGATAGGCTGAGTTGCTCAAGATCTAGCATTAAAAATGTATAAAAAAGATGAGTTCTTCATTTTTAAATTACTCATTACTAGCATTAACATATATTTTTTCTCATTGTTAACACTAACACGTAGAAGACAATTAGTTCCTAATTAACCGAAATAGGAAGATGGACAGTTGAAACATTTTTTTATTCTTTCAATTTCTAATCCGATTTTGTGACATCCAACCAAGTATTGATTGTTATTTACAAGTCAAATTAAAGAAGGCTGAGCGGGACGTGTCCCCATGTTCTAGCAACTAGTATTTGAATTAATCTTAAAGAAGTGACAACAACTCTCGCGTGTTAACATCGAAGCTGAAAACAGGGTTGGAGTGGGTGGTGGTGTGGGGTGAGTTTATATATATATATATTGGTATCTAAGTGATAGCAAAATAAGCCATTTATGTGTAGATTTTCACAACAAAGTTCTACATTTGGAGACCCCCATCCAACTAGTTTCCACATGATTTGAAGCCTTCATGATGATTAACAAACGCATCCTAAAAATGATTAATGCAAGACGATATTGATCCATCATCAAAATCAAAGTTGCAACCAAAGAAAAGAAAAGAAAAATCTTAGCCTACTCGGTTGATTCAAATATAGGCTAATTATAGCATACAAACTCAAAATTCAGATTTACATATTATACAAATCATGAGAGTTTTCATAAACATATCTTTGGAACCTAACAGTACCAAACCTATGCTTCCAAACAGGTTTAATGAGTTCTCGTGAAAGCAGGTTAAGGCTAACATATCTCATCTGTTTGCTTCTCCAAATTCAACTGAAGACAATCAGTTAGGTCATTCTATTCATGTATCAAAGAATAACAAGAACATAAGTTAGATAATCAAGCAATCTATGATATACATCTACACTAGTAAAACCATCAGAATATCTTTAAAACGATAAATTTTGTCAAAATACTTTGTATGCTGACAAAAACATTGTAAAGAAAATTAATTTTATTATAGCAAAGACAACTATTTTACTATCTATAAATTAGTCAATCAATTACTTGAACTAGTTGCATGATGTTCTTCTGTCCTAGACTCAAGTGTTCGGAGCTTCCTGATTTTTTAATATAATCTTTGTCTTGTTAGACATCACCCACTTTTATTCCATCAAGTTGTAGATGAATAATCCTGCTTGTTTGTCATCACTTTGCTTAGCTACTCATTATGCAATCAATGGAAATAGTTATGATCAGTTGACATACCCTACCAAGATCTCTGAAATATGACAAAGATTTGCCTATGCTAATTAGATTAAGAATTCAAAGACGAATTGCAATCATTGAATACATGCAGTGATCTGTGCAACAAGAGTTGAAATCATGATAATTTTTTAATCAAGTATTCAACATCCTCATGAGAGGATTAAAAACCTAGCCAAAACCAAAATATTCACCTCTACATCTTCAACTGTAATATATATGAAGCTAGTTCTACAACTTATGAACCGAAGCTACTGATCGAGAAAAACTAATGTAAGACTGACAACAATCAGAATTTTACAATACCCAAAAATGGCACATGAATAAATTGGATCAAAGGTACAATCAGTAATAGCATATTGTCTTTTGAACATTGTTCATGATAAAGAAGCAGCTAGCTTGTTTTTGAATACTGTTACCATAAACAAATCATATATGTTTAAACAACAATGGGAGATTAAGTTCCAGCTCGTCAACAGAGAACACAACCAATGCGTGACTGGCTTGCCAAAAGAGCGCTTCTCAGCCCTATTGGGTGGAGTAGATTAGTATTCTGTCCACCAGATTTGTTAAGGTTAGTTAATGAGGAAGCAAGAGATTAGTGCACTTTGTTAGGTTGGGCTTATGCCCCGTTAATTACCCAAAAAAAAGAAAGAACTGAATGCACAATGGGTTCACATGATTAAATTTGAATGTTAACTGGTGTTTGACATACATTGAAAATGGTCAACATATTTTCTGCAAAAGTAGCTTTACAACTGAAAGGTTTAATGAATACCATATCCCGACATTTGCTCAAAAAGAGCAAAAGAAGGAAAAGGAGAATATATATTTTAAAGGAAATTGCTTCCTACTGTAATTTTGGAATTGGTATAACAAAAGTCCATTTTGCCGACAGCTGTTAGAAAACAAATAAGTCGTACTGACATAGATAAAGGAACTGAACAACGTGAAATGTAAAAGTTGCTTCTTTAATAACCTCTTAATCACGGAAATAATATTTTTTTTGAGAGGGCACAGTTATAACAATTTAAAGGAAATCCAACACAGTATTGAGGTATCTTGAGATTGAGCGTTCAGAAGATATGTTTCAAAGAAGCACTATTCATCTCGAGATTAAGCATTCAGAAGATATAGTCCCAATACCAGCGGAAAGCCTCCATGCAACAGTCAATATGTTTGTAAATTCACAAGGGCAATGGCATTGGATCAACTTCCAGCGCCTATTAGATAGCTCAAGTCCATTGGAGATTGCTGCAAGAAAACCACCCAATGATGAAGACTGTGCAGATACTATAAATTGGAAACTAGATGCCTAGGGGCAAAACTGCTACAGATTATGAGCTAATTACACAAAGTGTATGGTGAAATCATTTAGAAGTATTTGATCATGGCAAGAACCACAACGAGTGAGGCAATACCTATGGCTACTTGCTTATGAGAGACTTCTCATGAACCAGCATCGTGCAAGGTTGAGACTCACCCTAAGTGCAACTTGTCAAAGATGCGGAGAGGAACCAGAGTATTGCACACATTTAGGGAATGCAAAACATGCCAAGGAAGTTTGGAGAAGACTTGTTCCAGGAATGCACCATCATACCTTCTTCTCTTCACCCCTTTCCACTTGGTTAATCTCTACCTTGAAGTTACAACTTCCTGCAACCCAATTACAATGCAATATTATCTTTGCTGTGGGACTTAAGGTCCTTTAGACCTGGAGGAACAAAAAACTCTGAAGAGAACTTTACTCGCCCACAGAACCAAGGAGTAATCCTGTGAACATAAGGACAATTCATGGCAGCTTGGATAAAGGATAATGACTTGCAGAGACGAAGACGAGATGTGTTCGATGGTCAGCCCCACAGGATGGATGGCTCAAATTTGATACATATGGCACTTTTAAAGACAATCCCGCCATTGCAGGGGCAGGGTGCCTAGTACATGATCAAGCCGCCCGGTGGATAGATGGACTTGCACATAAAGTTGGCCAACCAACAACAGTAATGACAGAAATATGGGTATTTTTCATTGGTCTATAGTATGCATGGAACGTAAGAATACGAAAGGCCATCCTTAAAGTAAACTCAAAAGTTGCAGCAGGGTTGGCTTCAACCACGGCCCCAGTAGCGCCTTATCTCTGTTACCTTATATGTAATATCCTCCTTGCTTAATAAAGAGTGGGATATCAGAGTCTGTCATACCTTTAGAGAGGGAAATGTGTGTGCTGATTGGTTGCCTAATTATGTTTTGGAACTCCCATTAGGAACACATCCCCTCTCAGGTCCTCCTTTGGGTCTCAGTTTGTTGCTGAGTATTGATTGTTCAGAGGTGTTTTGCCCCGATTCTGGAACTCTTCTATTTAACAACACATGGGCATGGCCGGAGTGCTATTCATCACATTTTCATATAGAACTATTGGTCATTCGTCTCTCGATATTAAAATTTATCGTAAAAATCATGATTAACATTAGCAGGCATTGATTTTCTTTATGGACAACCACAAACGATTGGCGAGAAACAGCTGGTTATAAACTGAATAGTATGGCTTCTTGTTACATTCTCCACGAATCGAGATATAAAAACAATGATTGAATTTCTCAAAAAAAGAAAAAAAAGAAGGAACAATTACCATGATTGGACTATAGATACAGCTATCAGGCATGAGAGGAATCATTTGAAATCTTTCAAGCCAAATTTTCAAATAAAAGTCCATTCTTTTTTCTATGTAAAAGATTCAGCTAGCAAAAAAAAAAAAAATGTTGACAATCCTTCTAAGTAGGAGAAAAAAAAATGACACAAACTTGACATATGACCTTATGGTTATAGGCACACCTTCTATGGAAGATTCTCCAAAGCAAGATCGCGCCAAACATCTCCTTCAGTTAGTAGACTTTCGTGGTCTGGTTGTTAGGAAAGATTAGTTAAGCACATTAAATTAAAAGGATTGACCCAAACTACTACACAGTAAATTTCAATCAAAGTAATACACATGTAGGTCATGGTATATAAATTTTCATCGTAAAAAAATAAACAGGAAAAAAAAAAGGAATCATGACTGGTTATGAATTCTTGACATTTAGGACAAATCATATTAAAATTGGATGATGTAACAAATGCGACCTCCAACCGATATAGTCACAAAACAAGAAGATGTTTGTGTCTAACAAATCCATTTTTTTCTTCTTTTCAAGCTTAAATGCATTTGACTGGAGTTACTTTACTCGAAACAAAATATTGGACCTTTAAGAATTTAGAATTTAGGGTTTAAGGTTTATTTTCCGATTAGAATTGGTTAATCGACCAATTGAGGCAATTTAAATCAGTTCCGACATATATTTTACTGAATCAATTCCCCCATTTTTCTTTTGAAGAAGTATCATCAAGTCCATAGAAGATTTGACGACAAGGTAACAATGACAAACAAATTGAAAACTCATGATGCGGCTTAGTGAGAGAGCAGCAACAAATCTTTTTGCCAATATGAATCAGTGTGATGAAAACAACACAAAGTACAAAAGAGATTGGCTTACGTGAGTCGTCTGCTTCATCAGTCTTGGGAGCCAAAGCAGTTGGGAGTGGCATGTCTGGAAATGAAAATGAACACCATCGTTAGCACTGTTCATTGCTCAGAAAATGGGGGAGAAGAGATTGAAAATACGGACCATCTTTGGGGAGAATCTCTCGCATCCATTCTTCATCAACGATGTCAATCAGGATGCCCATGCTCACAAGCTGCTCCTCTGCCATCCTCCAAACCAAGAATACAATGCAAGATGATTTTTTCTGTCGCTGCTGCTGCTGCTGCTAATAATAATAATAATAATAATAATAATAGGGTTTTAGTGCGTTACATCTGAAAACTAATAAAACAAAGGTTTTAATAAAAGCGATATATTATTTAAATATTATATTATATATCTTCTCAATTTTATCCGTTTGGTTCAAATGCACTGTAGATGAATTAATTTTTTTAATCTATCTGTTAGTCCATTTCTCTTTCCTTAATTTAATGAAAATAATCTTAATTCAAGAAAGAGAGAGAAAGAATTAGATAATTTCTATTTTTTATTTTTTAAACATTTAATGCTGAAGAGTCCACCAACTAAAAAAATGGGTGTTTGATTCGAATATGAGAAATAAAGACACTAGTCCAAATCTTATTCTCTAATTAAACAACTCCATAATAAAAGAAAGTAAATTTGATATTTATCATAAATGTTAACATGATGTTACATATTTGACACCTTCATTTTTTCATAAAAAAATTATGATTTATTAAATTTATTATTGATTTTATGTATTAAATGATTAAAATTCGCTTTACATTTCTACAAATACATCCCTACAAAGTATATGTTTAAAAGTTCGTTAAATCCTAATAATAATAATAAAGACTTTAGGTTTTAAGTTTAAAATTAGGATAAAAAATATTGCCTTTAAAAATAAAGTTACATTCCTTGGTTTTTATTGTTAAAGTTTAAATATTTGAATATTTATTTTTAATATATTATATACATATATACATTACTTGATATTTAAATATTATATCTTATATTTTTTAGTATTTACTTTCAATTTGTTATCAATATAAAATTAATTTTGTTTTTATTTTAAATTGCTCATTTTTATCCTAACTTTGTTGATATAATAAAAACTAAAAATAAATTTTATGTGTTCGGATTTATTTTATTAAATTTATAATATAAAGAGTTAAGGAGTCCATTGATAATTTAAAACTACGATTAATTAAAAGGTTAAGTTAATGCATTAAAAAATATCAAAATGCAAAGTTAATTAGAAGAATATGAAAATAAGACTATCACAATTTAAATTATTATTTCAATATATTATTAATCTAATACAATTTATGATTATTTTATATTGATCGACGCTTGTCTACTATAAATTTTAGATATTTATAATTTAACATAATGTATTTATTTTATAATAGCTTACACAAATAAATTATAATTCACATCAAACTACAATAGGTTTGCCAAAAGCTGAATTTAATATTGTTTTTAAATATATTAAGATTTAATGTTATTATATTAAAATTAATTTTGTTTTATATGTCATTCGTCGGGGACCCGTATTTACCTCATACTTCATATTAATTTCTTAAAAATGCATTTTATGCCCATTTTTTCTTGAAATATTATATGATTAAGCACACGTTAATGTTAAGATTAATAGTTTAATCCGAAAAAATAATATTCATATTATGCTCTATTTTTTTGTCAAGGTCCAATAGCTCAATCCTCGAGAAGTTTATTATTAATATTTATTTTCAATTTTTTTAAAAAATACATATCTATGATTTGGATTATACCTATATTTGAACTATTCATATTTTTTATATTTTAAGATAGAACACCTTTTGAAATTATAAAATGGAAACAAATAAATTAATAATTATAGTTTAAAAATTAAAACTAAAGAAAACTATAGTTGTCAAACTCTAAAGAAACACTTCACATAATATTATCATATTCAATATTTTTTCCTGGCAAAACAAAAAAAATTAAGGAACGATAAAATTTAAATATAAACTTGAACAATAAAATTCGATTGGTATGAAGGATTTTTCACTCGAATGAAGCAAAGAAAACTGAACCTATGTTTATGAAGATAAAAAATGTAATTAAATATTAGATGCATATAATGATAAAATACTTAAAATTGTAATATATTATTCTTTTCGACATTATGTTTTTCCTGGTAAAACAAAAAATACCTATGCAGCAAAAACTATTTTGAGAAAAATAAAAATATAATAACTATTTTACAGGAGTCCTAATTCAAATAAATTTATATATTTTTTCAAATAATAATATTTATCTAAGGAGACATAATTTATTTTTTTTTTTGAATTAAAATATATTTATATAAGTCGAGAGAAATATATCTTATTACTCCAATTTCGAAATCTCACAAGTGCTTTCATGTACTTACGCTTAAACCCTAATTCTAGAGACTCGTTGTTTCTTCTGTCCACATCTTCCACCCCTCTCTCCGCTCCCTTCCCTGCGCCGGCGACGGGCGGCTGCCGCTCGGAATCCGCTTCCTCCTCCATTCGCTGATCGAACATACCTCCTCCGCCGGTATCCTCCTCCATCTCTTTTCCTCTCTTTCCAACCCCTCCGTTGAAGCCTCGGTCGTCGGAGTTATCTTCCTCCTCAGAGCGGCCGGAACCTGTCGCCACCCTTTTAACTCTCTCTCCACCACCTCCGGTAAGTCACCGGGAATCGCAAGGAGAATGGTAAAGTCGTACCTTCGCTACGAGCAGAAGAGTGCCTTCGGGGTCATCGCATCCGTTGACGCCAACATTGCCTACGATCCTTCGGGGCACCACCTGCTCGCTCCCGCCCTTGACAAGTTCGCCCTTTGGAACCTCAAGGTCGGCCTCGCCATCAAGACCTTCTCACTTTCCACTGCTTCTTCCTCACACACCCTCGCCGTCACCTCAATTGCCGCTTCACCTGCATCTGCCCCCGGTTCCTCCTCTTCGGTAATTTTAAAAACCTTGACTTAGTGAATCTTTCCATCAAAATCTCACCTTTCTTTTTTTTTCATATATATATTGGAGATTGCCAGCGGCCACGCGGATGGCAGCATTCGTCTCTGGGACTGTGAAAATTCGACCTGCCAGACCACACTCAATGGGCATAAGTCGGCCGTGACTGCCCTCCGCTACAACCACCTCAGTTCTGTCCTCGCATCCGGGAGCAAAGACTGCGATGTCATCTTGTGGGATGTGGTCGGCGAAGCTGGGTTGTTTCGCCTCAGAGGCCACCGAGACCAGGCAAGCACTTTTTCTATTGCGAATGCTATGTCAGGGAGAAAATAAGAGTTCCTTTGATTGATGTTTGATATCAATTGCAGGTAACAGACCTTGTATTTCTTGATTCTGGAAAGAAGCTGGTGACTAGCTCCAAGGATAAATTTATGAGGGTGTGGGACCTCGAAACCCAGCACTGCATGCAGATCGTGAGCGGGCACCACTCAGAAATTTGGTCGCTAGACCTTGATCCAAAAGAGAGGTTTATTGTCTCGGGCTCAGCGGATGCCGAGCTCCGATTTTATCAGATAAGGAATGATCTTGAGGGAGTCCAGGATGGAAGCAAGTGGGATGTCTTGAAGCATTTTGGAGAAATTCAGAGGCAGAGTAAAGATAGGGTAGCCACTGTGAGATTTAACAAGTCCGGCAGTCTTCTTGCTTGTCAAGTGGCAGGGAAGATGGTGGAAGTATACCGAGTTCTTGACGAGACTGATGCTATGCGCAAAGCTAAGAGGAGGGTTCATCGCAAGAAGGAAAAAACATCAGGAAAACCAGTTGTTTCAGATACTGACAATGGAAATACTTTGCTGAGCCAGGAGGCACAGCAACCAACTGTTACGGTATCAGATGTTTTTAAACTTTTACAAGTCCTGTATGCGAGCAAGAAAATTAGCTCTATGGCTTTCTGTCCAGTTGCTCCTAAAACTGGACTTGCCACTTTATCTTTGTCCTTGAACAACAATATGCTCGAGACTCATTTAATTGATAGTGATAAGATTTCTAAATTGTATTCAGTTGAGCTTCATGGACATCGTTCAGATATTAGAAGTATTACACTCAGTTCGGACAATGATCTTTTACTTTCAACCAGCCACAATGCTGTGAAGATCTGGAATCCAAGTACAGGAGCCTGCCTTCGCACCATTGAATCTGGATATGGTTTATGCAGTTCTTTTGTTCCAGGGAACAAATATGCTCTTGTTGGAACAAAAAATGGAGCCTTGGAAATAATTGATGTTGGCAGTGGAAGTGTTATTGAAGTCATCGAAGCTCATAGCACTTCCATAAGGTCAGTTGTGCCTATGCCAGATGAAAGTGGTCATCTTGGTGGGCGTGGTTTCATCACTGGAAGTGCAGACCATGATGTTAAGTTCTGGGAATACAAGCTTTTGCAGAAAACAGTTGCTGTGAGTTCATTTCCTTTATTATTTCGTTCTTTTAGAATTAAATGTTTGGGCTGCATTACTCAATAATGCCTTGATTATAGATGTGCAATTAGTGAAACTATTTCAGTCACAATTATCATTGTTGTCAAGGTGTACCACGTGTACAAGTAACCATTTCTCATCAACTGGTTTAACTTTCTTAAACTTTTGAGTGCATAAGCAATAACTGAATTGCCTCGCAAGGATTTTTGTTTCTGCAAACTTATTGTTGAAGTCAATGCCTTTTCAGTTCAGCATCAGAGCTTAACATTGAATCTGAAGAATCATATTGTCTTTCAAAATATTTCTCTTTGGTATTTGTATCTTTTACTTCTTGACATTTTCTTATACTGCATGTTTTCTATGGGTAAATGTGAAGCTCATGTTACCAAGAAAACAAAAAAAAAGACTTGTTTATAATATTGTGATAATATTTACCTAATTCTGTTAAGCTTCATAGTACTCAGTGTTTCAATATTGCAGGAAGCTAAACAGCTCACTCTGACGAATGTGAGAACTTTAAAAATGAATGATGATGTGTTGGCAGTTTCCGTGAGTCCAAATGCTAAATACATTGCTATTGCCTTACTGGATTGCACTATCAAGGTAATCTGCCACTTAGTTTGGAGTGTATCCTTGTTGATTTTATTTCTCCAAAAGGATGTTATGATTTATGAATCTATCACCAAACTTCCAGCCTACAGTGCTTGCAAGCTTTTCTTTTCCTTTTTCATTTGCTTGTCTTCTATACTTAAATATATAGACAAATTTTGAGTATTTATATCTTAATTTAGTTTCAAAGAATACTAACATATTTTAGAGTCTGTTACCTGATGTTTTTTTTTTGTTGAGACTGACAAAAAGAAGCATCTTGTAGAACCATCAATTGCTTTAGCTTGTCTCTAATTAAGCCACGAGATAGCCTTGCAAATCTTTTTCTTCACTTGCATCTCTCTCTAACTCAGTGTCATGATTTACATTTCCATTATACCTTTATGTACTGAATAAAATTGTTTGGAAACAGACATCTCATGATTAAGATAGATCTGGGTATGCTTTTTGCAGTATCATCTGGGCCTATAACTTATTTATAACATAAGTCCCTTTTGCAGGTCTTCTTTGTTGATTCATTAAAGTTTTTCCTCTCACTTTATGGCCACAAGCTGCCGGTGCTTTGTATGGATATATCCTCTGATGGTGATCTTATAGTTAGCGGTTCTGCAGACAAAAATTTGAAAATATGGGGTTTGGATTTTGGTGACTGCCAAAAATCCATTTTCGCTCATGCTGACAGGTATTTTTTGCCCTCCACTGATTGAGATTTTTTTGTAACACTCATTGAGAATTGACTCTTCTTTTTTGTGCTAAACTAAAAGTGACTTGCTGTTGCTAATTTGCAATGTGCAGTGTTATGGATGTAAAATTTGTGCGAAATACTCATTATATGTTCAGTGTGGGGAAAGATCGTCTGGTCAAATATTGGGATGCTGATAAATTTGAGTTACTGTTAACTCTTGAGGGGCATCATGCTGAAGTTTGGTGCCTTGCAATAAGTAGTCGTGGTGATTTTATTGTCACTGGATCTCATGACCGTTCGATTCGTCGTTGGGACCGAACTAATGAGCACTTCTTCCTCGAGGTACTCTTGTTCTCTTCTTGTATTGCTTTTAAATTTGTATTCATTTAACAAGAAAGGAACGAGTTTTATATTGAGTCATTCTATTCCCAATCAGTGACATCTTAACATTGTATGAGCTACAGGAGGAAAGAGAGAAGTTGTTGGAGGAGAAGTTTGAGTCTGACATAGACAACCTAAATGATGATAGGTATGCACCAAAAGAATCAATTCCAGAAGAAGGATCCGTTGGTGTGCCAGGAAAGAAGACCAAAGAAACTCTCACAGCAACTGATGTGATTATTGATGCATTAGATGTTTCAGAAGCAGAGTTGAAACGAATTGATGAGCACAAGGTAAGATCGATATAGGCTTTTATCCATTTACGATGATAGGTTCTTCTCCTGTATTCTTTAACTGTAACACTGCTTTTATGCCTTTCTTCATAACGACCCAACCTGAGGTTTGAGTAATTTGTCTGACTTTCAGTCAATTGGTTGGACTGTTCCTTTTACTATTGCATATGATTAAATAGACTGAAAGGCCCCAGAATTGAATTTCTTTTATAATTCATACTTCAAATCTATTTGATTCGTTATTTCATGGCCATACCAACTAGTGCAAAATCCGGTCTGGAGAGTGTACTGAAGGGGAATTACTTGGTACTGCTTGCTGAAATAGCATTTTTCTTGACATTGGGATTGAGGGAAGGAGGAGTAGAAGTGGAGGAGGAGATGTGGCTGAGGCACCAGATGGCCAAGTGGTGATACAAAAACAGAGGAGAGCACCACGTGTTACACTTTGTTTTTCATTTTCTGACGAATTTCATTGTTGGACCTGTAATTTGGTTTCAATTACACTGTGAATGAGGGAAGAGTAGAAATGGAAGAGGGATATGATGAATGAGGCACCAAAAGGTTAAGTGTTGGTACAAAAGCAGAGGAGAACACCCCTCTTGTTACAGTTGTTTTTCATTTTCATTCTTGGTTGCTGTCTTAACCTGTCAGATTCGCTGGCCAATCAGTTCAGTCTGCTTTGACTGCATAAAGCTCCTCACTCAAGAGGACCAGTCTAATCTCCTGCCATTTGTTTTCTGCTCTGACTTCGTATTCAGTCCAGCTTCTAAAATTCTAGTTGACATAAAAAATATATGACTAAACTCTAAATACGAAGTAACTGGAATGGAAATCAACATAATTTTCCAAAAGCATATTATAATTTCCTTTAACTATAAAAGGCTGAATGTTCATAGATTAATTTTGTGGAATATAGTGAAATGCTCAGCCTGCTTAAGCTCTTCTGAACACCAGAGGTTCATCTTCCAAGTCCCTTATCTTACTAACTACACGTCAGCTAACTGAGATTCTCAAACAACATTTTTTTCCGTTGGACGAAGAGGATCCTTGTAATTCATAATAAATTCTTGACATTTATAAATTTGATTTTTCAGTGCAGAAACATCCTTTTGTAACATTGCAGAACTTCAGGCATGTTATCCAGTCACTTCGTTTTAGGTTTATTTGGCTTTTCTGTTTTGTAATCCTAGCCTTTGTAAGCAGCTTTATATTCTTTATGTTTCAACAGTTAATTCAATTTACCAATCCAGTTGCTTCTTATCTAGAGTTTATCCTTTTGCATCTAAAAAAATACGAGGCTGATAATTAGATGTACTCTGTCAATGATATTGCCAGACCTATAGATTTTTCCAGTGGTTCATCTTAATGTGTTCCTTGTGGCCCTTGCTGTTTATAGAAACTGAATCTTCAAACATTGTCTTTGAATGTTTTTTGTACATTGCAGATATTCAGCCAGCTGAAATCAATAACTACTGATCAAGGCTTATCATTTTTGTTCTTTATTGTTTCTCAGGAGGACCAGAAAAGTGGAAAAGGAGGCGATTTCCAGCCAAATCCTTTGATGAACAAGCGTTCACCATCTGATTACGTTCTCCATGCACTTGCAAGCATCAACACCAATGACCTAGAACAAACACTTCTGGTATGCTATATATCTTATTTCCTTGCTATTATTGTGCCTTATATAATTTGGATAGTTAATACGTTAATTTATGAGTGCATGTTTCTTCATTTATATTAATTTTCATAAGATATATTGCGAAGATAACAAATTTCTATGCGAACCTCCTAAAAAAGAAATTGTATCCAGAAATCTTGAGTTCCTTCCTTGAAGAAACACAATTTCATGAAAAATATGTGTTTGAAATCATGGATGGTCAATTATCTTTCCACATTATGCAATCTCGAAAAGGGAAAATAATGTTTAGTCCGGATATCTTTTCATGTTAAATATGGACTTATCTTTTGATATGGCTTACTATATGTAAAGTTATTTCCTTTGAACTTTTTTCTTCTCATCACATATCCACAAGCTACTACTGATTCTTATATTGCTTTAACCTGTCCATCCTGGTTTCCAAAACATTCTACATTCTCTTTATAAGTAACCAGCCCCTGAAAAGACTTAAAGATGTTTTCCCCTGTTCTTTATTGTATCTCCATATTTCAAAGAAATCTATATACCATAATTTCCTGGTAGAAAATATATGAATATACTTTGGAAAATGCAATAGGACCTGCCTGCAGGAACATCCTATAAATCCTTTTTTCTCGCAATATCATTCATCTATTTCTTCTGGGGAAAACCTGTCAACAAAGATTTTCCTTTTTGAGGGACTGCAAAGACGCATATCTCAGCTGCGATACGATTCTAAACTAGTTAGATACTCTTATACTCATTCTTTTCCATTCTACTTTGTGTTTGGACATCTTTTTTAGAAGAAGTGTTCAGACTTTTATTCTTGAAGTACTTGCTTTCTTTCAATTTTTAGAAGTTATCCTCAGTAGTTCGAGCAAGGTTGTCCTACATTATTCTCATCACAAATTCGTACTTATTTTTTTTCTCGTTGCAGTCGTTGCCATTCTCAGATGCACTGAAACTCATGTCTTATTTGAAGGAATGGGCTCTCGTTCCTGACAAGGTAAGAACACAATCGAAGTCTTATTTCTCTTAAAAAAGAAATCTTAAATGACTCATATTCATATTTGCCGTCATTTCATATTCTTTTGATTTGCTGTATCAAGCTATATCTGCCTAATTATTTTGAGGTAAATTCACTGCATCAAGAAATATCGAAGATATTTTCTTCTTTCTTATTTAGAAAGAAATTATGTAACTTTTTTAGATTGACTTTTATAATATTAGTTTCAGTTCTTCTTTGGCCTATTTTGTATTTGAATAAGCGTATTTTAACAGGACCGTTGTCTTTTAATTGAAATTGCAAGGTTAGATGAACTGTTAGTAGACATATAGAAGTTCTTTTTCTTTTTGAAGGATTATTTTATTATATTCTTGTTGAAGCATATTTGTTCTTGCCTATGATAAATCTTGCATTCCATACTTGATAACTCAACCAAATTGTGTAGTAACATCTGTGTGTGATGTGGAGTGCTGTATAAGTGTGCACTTGCACTCTTTCCCTTAATCGCTTTAGCAATAGATTCCACTGGATTTTGATATTCTGGACAGGCAAGTGTTCTTTTGACTAGATCCTAAAAGAAATGACACTGCCGTTCTTGTACCTAAATATTTTATCATTACTTGCAGGTTGAACTTGTTTCCAGGGTCACCACAGTGCTTCTACAGACACATCATAACCAGTTAACTACTGCTCAAGTTGCTAGATCAATTTTAACAGTGCTGAAGGATGTTCTTCATGAAAGAGTTAAGGTAATGCAAACACTGAAAAAATTGTATATTTGCTTGTATGAATACTCTTGCTTGAACAAGGAGTTAAGTGCTCTCTTAGTGCTCTCATAGTTCCCTTGTGCGGAAGGTTGAATTTTTCTAAAATGTTTCCATTTCATGGAATTTACTTCAGAAAGAGGTAGCATGATCTCATTATCTGCTTTTCTCTTTAGTTCAGGGGTTTTCATTGAATTGTGCATAGTTGATTTATTGTCCCATTTCTTGTATTTTGTGGCTTTGTGAACGAAGTTTGAGACGGGTTGTGGGCAGCCTCCTGTAACGAGAATAGGGATTTGCAAGGTGGCTTCTGACATGATTTCGGTGTCTTTTAATTATATCAACCTAGTATTTCTTTTTGACAGGATTAGGTAGTGTAGCTTGACCCCTCAAAAACAAAGTATAGTTTTGTTTTCTGTTTGGTTCACCTATTTTAAGAACAAAACATTGTCGCTCATAAATAAACTACCTTGGTTCTTTTCATTGAATACCTTATGCCAAAATCACTGATAAAATGAATACTGCATATCTTGAAATTTGATCAGAAAATAACCATAATTTTATTTGGTAGGAATGCAAGGACACAATTGGATTCAATCTTGCTGCAATGGATCATCTTAAGGTTCGTAGTCTTTTGCTTGTCCATTGGATCCAATGAATTTTGATATCTCTAGCAGTTAACATGTTTGATGCTGCGCAGGAGCTTATGGCTATGAAATCTGACGCACCTTTCCGAGATGCTAAGGCGAAGCTTATGGAAATCCGACTTCAACAATCAAAGCGATTAGATAGATCCATCGTAAATGAGAAGAGGAAAAAGAAGAAACAGAGAACTTCTGGAGATAAACTAGTTGGAGCATGATCATAGAGTTATTTACCTGCCAAAATCCTTTCAAATCAAGTTATCGTGAAAGTGTTTCAAAGTTATCAATGTCTTCGACACCTACGGCAGCCATCTACAATTATTTACCGCCACAAAGATGGCGAACCTGCTAAAAGTGGGTGTAAAAATTTTTGACACTAGTATAGCATCTACTAATGAATGCGAGCACAAACTGTAGTATCCTGTGTTATCCGAGAGAAAAACTTGCACTTGATGATGAGATTTATATGTAAAGTTACATACCTTCCAGTTAAATAACTCTTATTTTGTTATTGAGTTCTATGATTATGTTGTAATTTATTGCCAAGTAAATTATTTCTCGCAATCTGAAAATGACAACAGAAAGTGTACACTACAAGAAAATTGTCAATTTCTTACGGAAAAAAAACAAAATATTAGGGAAATTGTAAATTTATATTTGATTGAACATGATTTTTTTTATTCAGATCCAACGATATTCCGAGTTTAATATTAATGTGACTGATCAATTTGGTGTTAGATGTGAGTGGCGTGGGGGACATATTTTGATTATTAGCCATTTTAAAAATTATATATGGAGCTATTAATTTTTGTCAATTATGAGATATTGTGATAATTAAACTTATATTTAATTTGCAACGTAATATGGTATATACTGACGCGGCAATATCATATAAACAATTTTTGTGATAATGCTATTATTTTTATTTTCCTTTTTCACCCCCACCCGCTTCCATCCATCCATACCATTATGTAGCTCAAAAATATTATTTCAAAAAATAATGTTTTTATCTTTCATCCTCCATCATATATACTTTTGTTTATGACCGAAAAAGAATCAAGGGTTATTTCTTTTTACACATTCTTATATTGCATCTACTTTTAGATTTTTAAAATTTTATCTTGCACCTTGAATTTTCAAAAAAAATCAGTGTCTCTCTCTCTCTCTCTAAGCGGGGAGGCGAACTCAAAAAAGAAAGTAAGGGTTATTTTCTTTTTACACATTCTTAAACTATAATAAACTTTGCATCTATGTTTAGATTTTAAAATTTTATTTTGCACCTCTGAATTTTTAAAAATAGCACATATATATATATAATACCTCGGAAGTTTTTTTTTAGAAAAATGGGATTATTTTCTTTACAATTTTTTAAACTATAAAGATTCTACTTTTAGATTTTTAGAATTTTATTTTGCAACTCTGAATTTTTAAATTTTTTTCGATTATAAATTTAAGATTGATACGAGAATTTATTATAAGTCACGAAAAAGGAAATGATCTAAAACCAAATATAACATTTTAAAAATACGTTATGTTCACTTTAAAGTTTAAACTATGCCTGCGGTATATTTTCTATGTTCTTTGCCCCAAAACATGCATTAACAAAAAAAATAAAATAAAACAAAACAAAATAATCTTATTTGTTTTAGTTTTGTTCAATTCAATCCTATAAAAGGCAAAGTCGGAAGTCCCAAGAAAAGGAGGGGGAAAAGAATAACGCATGGCGGGAACTAAGAACTCTTCTCCATCTGCGATTCCGATCGGTAGTTCCTCAAATCCCTTGAAATTTCTCATCCGATTGGCCAAAACCTCCGCTAGAAATCGTAACACATTTGCCTGCAAAGGTACATCTTTTCAAACAATTTCTGATGAGTCATCCTGTCCAAATATTGCAGGGAACTGCAAGGTTGAGGTCGAAGGGAATGGCGTCGCATGCGAATCACGAAGTAGAAGCCTTCACATTTCCGTGACTAACGGCGCAAAGATCAAAATTTCATGCGAGTTTTTTTTTCCTTTTCCTCCATGTATTTGCTCTAAAATTTCAATCACACTGAGATGAGATGAAAAAGGGAAAAAAAAATTCTTCCTTTTTGTTTTGCAGCTGATGATCCAAACGTATACGTGAAGTGCAGAGCTGGCAGCTATTTCTTATCCAACATCGACCGCTGGGATGACGGTAGTTATATTGCTGACAGCTTAGATGTATAAAAATAATATAAAAATGGCTCTTTTGAGGTTAATGCTGATTTTGGGTGCAGACTCTGAAGATGAAAAGTAAACAAATAAAACGTTCACTTGTAAACTACCATTAGATTATTTATAAATCAGTTTGGCTTGCAATGTTTTGTATTCATATGTTTTCACAATCATGTGAAAGTGTTTGGTTGTGAAATCTTTTGGGCTAATGATAAGCTTTTAGTGCGAGAATTTGATAATATTTAAAGGAGTGTTAAATATGCTTTTATGTAAATGAGCTTATCTATTCAAAAAGAAAAAAAAAGGTTAATGAAATAATCTTAAGATGTAAATGATTTTGTGACTCCTAAAATGGTCAGATCTTGACCTGTGTACCATCGTGAGCTTGTAAGCATGTTGATTCATTTAGCTATTAAGTTAATGACGGAGCATATCCGCTAATATAGTTTCCACTTACATTTTTTATGTTGACTTCTCGTAAAGATTGCCGATCTTCGGATGTGTCTCCTTTGTTGGGGGAAATATCTTTCATGCTTTTGGACCCTACAGATATAGACAGCGAGAAGAAGTCACTGCTTCAGGTATCATAGTTTACATAGCCTATATTTTTGAGTTGATAAGCTAGCGGAAGAGCAAATTATCAATTTAATATGGCATCCCTACATTGATCTTTCAATATATGTTTTGTATTTAAAGTTGATATAGCAGCTATACTGATTATAAATGGATTTGTTCTCAAAATCAAAGAATAAATGTTGTGTTATTAGTTGATTCAAACTGCTCACTTGAAACATCAAAACTGATATTCAAGGTTTCTGATGGCCTCAACATCTTTTTCTTTTGCATGAGACTCCCTAAATGAATTGCTACTTAATGGACCTCTTCAGTTCCTTGTTTGTGTATCAGTATGATCTGCATGTTCAATGGGCATTGAATTGAACACATCAGCAGATTGTAGTGGTAAATGATTATCATTTCATTTGTCTATTCTTCATGAAGTTCTGTTCACACCAATTGTTCTGACTTCATTGTATATGGGGCAAAATGTTGCAACAGGATACTGTTATGTACTTGAGTAGATTTCCAAATGGAAGAAAGAAAAACGTTTCCAAGCTGGTCTCTGCTAGCTCTCAACTTGTGATGGGTTCATGTTCAAGCTTGACCTTATATTTTGGGACCTATGCATGAATTATGAGTTGATTCTGAGCTCTAGCCATATAACAAACTTAATTAGTGCAGCCAATTTTTTAAGTTCCCTCTCTAAAAACAAAAACACTGCCTTCTAGGCTATCTTATCTTACATTTATGCTTCCTTGTGTGCTGAACTTGTGGAAGAGTTCATTTAGGCAAATGATTGCTATCCATTTTTTTTTTTGAGGAGCAAAAGGAGGACTAGCTATGTCTAGTCGTCCATGTATATACATATTTGTGTAAAATGAGATGGAATGTACAAATGTGCTATCAAAAGTATAGAGGTAGGAGACGATAAGTCATGATTGCTATCCATTTTGATAATCTTTTTCTTTTAAATTACTTTTACAGAACTGATCTAATTTCTAATAGCCAAGGTTTTTTTTAGAATGAAAAGGATGTCCACCAATATTTGTAGACATCCAAATTTATTATGATATCAACCAATATATTACAAGGTATTCATATATACATAAAGCCAACATTCGCTCACTAGCTCCCTGCGCAGATTTTAACCAATTTCTAATAACCAATGCTTTTTTGCTTCTTGCCTATCCACATAACCTATATTTATCTTGTATGAATTTACACACTGTAACATTCTGTATTCAGGCATTTTTTTGCATAAGTTGTCTTTCACAGTTTTAATAAGTTTCAATTGTTTTTTTATTGTTTTAGCAAGTTTTGAGGCTTTATATGGAAGAGCTTCCTAAAATGAATTATGCTGCAAATACTGGAAAGAAGTCTCAATTTCTTGAAAGGTGTATATCGAGCGGGTAAGACATTGCATGTTCTAGTTAGTGAATGTTTACATCCTATTGTTTGGAGATAATGATTATCTTGTTTCCGATTCCATATTTTGTTAATTAAATCATTAATCCGAGTATCCGACTAATCCAAAGCCATTTATACTTTTTGCAGTAAATATAGAAGTTTAATACTAAGATCGAGTCATGCGGAAGGACATGATGAGGTAAGCTTTCTTTGTGAGTTAACTCAGTATTGGACATAGATGTTTTGTAGAAGTTATCGCAATACATTAAGAATCTAAACAAAATGGATACACTACTTGGTCAAAGAAGAGGGCACATGATGAAACTGTGGGATATTGGCAAATATGATTTATCAAGTATAAATTTGATTTCTGATATAGTTTAGTTTTCTGGATAGAAAATTTACCATTTGTACACGAGATTCTTTTTGTGCTTGAATACTAGATGCAGTTTGATGAGAGGAATGTGTCTGGTTGTAAAGTGTGCAGATTATGGAGTGAGTGTTGTAATGTGAGAATTATGAAATTAGACATTACATGAATCAATAAAATATCATATTTTCTTCTATAGTGTGCCGAACTATGGTGCATGAATATGGAATGAGTTTAATCAAGTTTTAACCTTGAACTATCCTCAAATCTGCAATTTCACAGGTCGAGCAGCTAACCTCGGGTATCGTATCCACAATGAATTAAAGCTAAAGGACTAATCTAACAAAATCAGCGAAAACAGATAACTACTATACCAAGAGTTGTTTGTTCACAAATTATGTGAAAAAGTATGTTTGCTATTTTTGTTTAAATGCAAGAATTAAACTAACAGAAGTAGTAAAGTTGATGCAGTCAAGAAATGATCTCCTAGGGATAGGTTTCATCTAAGTAGTAGTCTAAATGAACCTGGAACTATTAAAGTTCATTTTCCATCGAGATATATCAAACCAACTCGATGCACAAAGCCTTAAGTTGGAAAATGAAGTTTCTCAACAATTTAAAACCAAATCAATAGCTCCCTAAAATTTACATGGATATAACTATATCATAATCTGTCGATTAAGATAGAGCTGCAAAGAGTAAATCTAAGATAAGTCTCTCGATTTAAATATAGAGCATCAACTCCTTAACATCCATGCAGGTCCAAAAGAAATATGTCAATCTTACATTAGGAGTTTCACATCAGCAAAAAAAAGCATAAGTTCTTGATTTCAGAAGTGACTTATGGTTATTGTTCTCTCAAACAATAACCCACACAAATATAGGTGAGATTACTCAGCAACAGAGACATCTGTGTGTGAACCAACTAAAGAAGTCAGTCATCACTTCATAGAAAGAATAAAAAATCAGAAAAGTTCAAAGCCTAAATCCAAATAATAAACATGATGGATTATGTTATCCCCTCAAATTACACAAATGAAGATGTAACTTCTCAGCTACACCTCTTGAACATCCACCATTACAACACAGTCCAAATCAGACTCGAAAATAACTGTATAAAATGAAACTGATATTGCAAAGATAATTGGTTCCATATTACATCCCAAACTACACCATCTCTAGAAGATTAAAAGGTTTAACTGCACATGACTAGATTAAATATTACAAACAGATTGAAACAAGAGTTCACCATTGATTACGAGACTCGGATTATAAAATATGAGGCAAAAAGAAGAATGAGCTGTCTTCTCAGCTTCAGTCTCCTTCCTCATCAAATGGATAGAAAACCTCTCCTCTTGATTCCAGAATCCCGAATTCAGAATACATAATACCCCATAGCAACTTCCCTTCTTTTTATTGTCCTCTGCAGCACCCTTTGATCACTCTCTCTTTTCTTGATTATGCCACATGTCCCTTAAGAAAACTAATCGTGTTTGTTCTCAGGATCATAAGTGGTTTAATATATCACATTTGGATCAGAAAATAAATGATGGATTAGGATATCAACAAAAGGCTATAAAAGCATGTAGTTTATGCACATATTTATATGTGGCTACTCTACATATGAACTGTACAAACAAATAGGAAAATGTGGTGATAAGCTTAGAGAAATATGCATGTAAAGTTGAAATTTAAGCATAAAACAGTATGTGTTTAAATGTAGATTTCTCTATATAACAGCCAGTGATCACAGTTCAAGTGCAAATGAAGACATTCTTATAGGGATTCTTTGCAGAAACAAAATTTCAGTTGCTCTTTCGGGGTCAAGAACAATTTCCCAGATCTTAGTCATTGTTAGCTGTTATGTAGTTTCTGTTGAGGTGCCCTTCAAAAACTTTCTGTTGATGTATGTCATCTCACATGTTGTAAGGGCCATATAAACTAAACTATATCAGTCGTTAATTTTTCTCTTCCTGCTATGCATCAAATCTTAGTCATTGTTAATTCCAACTTGTTTTCTGATTAATAATGTATGAAAGAATGTGGTTGCATTAGAGTGGCAAACAATCTCATTCATAGACCAAAAGGTTTCAAATTTGATTCTTACCACAGGACTTCTAATGCCACTTTTTTTTCTTATGTATTAGAATCATGGACATCTCTTGTAACCAGAATTAAGAGCAAATGTCAATTTATGTGATATACTCAATTTAGTTCCAACCTAGGAGGTGTGGAGTGTGTCTAGTGGCGTACATAAGCCCAAGGCTAATTTATCATCAACTTTCAGATTAGTCTTTTTGGCTTGATGGACTTTTCCTTTTGTGATTGATGGAGAGGCACTGTTGGTTGGATCATTACAACTATTGGGCGGTCTCAGAGCTTTGTGCTGGTGGTGGGTCCAGGGCTGACCTTGATGAGAACATCACCTGTAAAGACGGAAATTGTGATAACCCAAGTTTGGTTCCATGTTTTCTTTGAAAGAAAAAAGGATGACTACAAAGTATAGTAGCCATTAGCTTGTATTACTAAAAAAACTGAGGATTTTACAAGTGTGTATGGAGACGCTCGGGGATGGCAGGAGTTCCCCAAAGCCAAAACCAAGAAACAAAAAACCTATCCAAAATTCCACTCTCTAATAAAAAAGGAATGCATGACGTAGAATGTTCTCTATATAGAATCTCTACCTTCTATGTTGCAGCCAAATCACCCACTCGGTAGCCAATGACGTAGTCCATGTTGGGAAAACAATCCATGACTGTCACTACCCTGAGCTGTCATGGGTACCGAGTGCCTTTAATGAGTACCAGAAGGTGTCTGAACCAAGTGTATCTATTCTGAGGGGACTCTGGTGGTGCCTTACCTTTGTAGCAATAGGACAAGTGTAAAAGAGGTGGTCCATGTCCTCCACGCCCGAATTCCATTGTGCACATGTAGGACCTGCTTGCTACGCCCATATGGACCTTTCTAGTGAGGATCCTGCCATGCTTTAGAAGCTAGGCAAATCTTCACCTTGAGTGGTATGCTAGAGCTATCATATGCGTAAGCAATCAGATCTGACACCATTAGAAAGCATGCCTCCTAGAAGCAGCTACCGGTACAAGACTCCAGATGAGTAGCCACCAGACGACCGGATCCAACAATTCTCTCTGGAGCTGTTTGGGCAATATCCTGCGATTCACTCAAGTAATCTGAGTAGCTCCTCAAACCTTTGGTTTGAAAGTGTTGATCTAAACAACCGTGTTCGAGAACCACCTCTTGAAGCGCCTGGTGCCGACCAACACTCACTCATAGTGGTAGTTGGGGGCGTCCACATGTGGCTCCAAAAGACGAAATGGGACCCGTGACCTAAAGCAATGTGAAAGAATGGCCACATCCGTAGTAGGATTGTAGTTATGCCATGCTAGAATGATGATGGCCCACGTGATATGTGTGGCCTGGAATCCCATGATGAAATACTGTGCCCCAAAGTTCCTCTATTTTAAGAGTTCAGCAAGTGTTTTTGGATAGTCACCAGTCAAGACTGCTGCAATAAGTATAAAAATCTGAAACTCTAAATATTATGCTATTAGCCCTCAAGAAATAAGAACAACAAAAACATTAATCACATTGATCATTAGAGGATTTTTCAACGACCTCAGAGTGTAATGTTCATTTCAACTCTATAATTTAAAGCATTTCCATGATATAAAATGGAGAGCAATTGGGTCCATAATACATGATTACAAAACAAACAAAAGAAAAATTACCAAATATTGATTTATGCTCATAGGAGCTTCAACTAACAGGGTAATATGTTGTGGTTTGCATAAAAATAGAAGCTTAAGGCAGCTTTATCAAGTATACCTTGTTATAAAATTCTTAGACTGAACTAGTTTGGAGTTCAAGAGAATCTGTATGAAGTCTCTAAATAATAATTTTGTGGCCTATCAAATGAACGTGCGATGGTTACTCTGGATTTTTCTTTATTTTTGGCCTATTATAATGAATGCATGATAATTACTCTGATTTATCTGATATAATATCATGAGCATTCTTCCAAAAGAGTAATGATATTGCTGTTTTAATTGCTTAATGTTTTCTATGATGGACTGTCCTACAGTTTTTGTCTCATTCCAAAAAAGCGACAATAATCTTCATAAGAATAATTATTCTTTTTTAGAAAACCTATGGAACAAAAGATCAATAGAGTGTGCAGCTAATTTGGTTGTTAATGCAGACAAAATGCTCACCTAATATAAATGTTTCATGCTTCTTCTCTTCACTGTGCAGGTTATAGCTGCAGTATCATATCAAATTATTCCCACAGACACACGACATGCTGAAATACCTCTTGTTGCTGTTAGATCACTGCATCAACGGAAGGTATTGGTACCAGCTTCTTGTTACATGCTTGGTTTGCTTATCCCAGTATCAACTATGCAGTCTCCTCTCTTGTACTATGAGCTGTTAGAATCAAGACAAGTTTCATGGATGCTCCTTAGTGAATCTCATAATTGTCCTCTGATATATTAAATTTCATGGTCAAACCAAATAACTAAAAAGTTGTGACTAAAATGAAATCAGGATATAAAATAAAGGCAAAAGAGAAGAATATGTAAATATATTTAAATTTGATATATTCAGACCTAGTAACTGATTCCAGATACATAGTCGCTAAGTCACTCTAAATCCTATTTATGGCCCATGAAAATAGTATGCGATGATGATAACTGTAGTAGGTTATGTATACTCACATTGTTTACTGTTCTAAAGTTTCACACTTCTACTTGATTTACATTAAATTTTACTTGCACCATTGGATAATATCTGCTTGTTATTGCTGATTAGTGCAGACAATTCAATCCATAGAACACAAAAAATATGATGGCCAATGACTTGCTTTCGTTGACAACTGACCTGTAATTGGCATTTCTTGTGATGACATTATGGTTGATAATTTGCTGTGCAAGGAATGGATATATATAGATTTTAATGGGTCACTTTCCTTACTTAATTTTCACCAAGAATTACATATATTTTAAATGATAAGTCTTATTGTTCTTGAAAAGGTAAGAAACAATTATATTCTAATACACCAATTAGATCCATCTTGGATTTTGCACCCGTTAGGTTTGGGCTCTTGGATTCTCCCTTGATGTATGTGCTACAAGTTGAAATGACTGTTATTGATGCCTCATCCTTGATCTTAAAAGAACCCATTCTTTTATAAATATTTTTCCATTAAGTCACATGTAGTTATTCTGCATGGCAATCTCGATTTATGTGAAGACTCACCAACTTGCATGAAACATATGATTTGGTTTTCTTTCCTCTTGATGTATTATTTTTTTATTTCAATTTCTTTGTGTAATACATTAGTGCTTGTAATGGAGCATGATTTTCCACCAGGGAATAGGCCGAGTTTTATACAACAATTTGAGAGCAAGACTTGAAAGCGTTGGCATCATGAGTATAGTTTGTTGGGCTGATGAGATATCTGAAGGGTTTTGGCTGAAGCAGGTAAACTTAATATGTGAATAGTGGTCATTAGGAAATTATTGATATTTTCCTCTTATGCAGATACAAATGTATGATAGATTTAGCGAATTCATCTATTATATGCTTTAATTTGTTTATGCAAAATTTTTTGTGGATACCGGCATACAAAAATATGTAATTTCTAAATGGCCATGATAGAGGCTGAAAATATAAATTACTATGACTAAAGAAACAAAAGCAAGATAACTATCATTAGTAGTAAACGTGCAAGAATGTTAAACACAATTATAACTAATAACTTGTCCATTCGAGAAGACAAATCTCCATAGTCTTTGTGGAGTGGACCAAACTCCAATTACAATGTTGATAAAACAAAATTTTCAAAGGCTGAAATAAAGATAGAACCTATCCATGTATATAAACATGGAGGGTTAGCTACTACAACTAAATAAGATAACTACCAATGGAGAAATGAACATAACTACCCATTATTCTTTCAATCAGCTCATTATATTTTCAACTAATACAAGTGGTATCTTATCAGGCCAACTTCAATATCACATGCTGAACTTTTTGGAGACCTAGATAGCCACAACATTTTCTCACTCTGATGATTTATGGATCGGTCACTCCTTTTCTGACCTCTAGTGTCTGAGGAAATGATTTATCAATATTTTTTGTGAATTCATGTACTAAATAACTTTATCTGTGGCTTTTAAGGATTTTTGCTGAAGAACCATAGGATTTATATAGATACTCTTGGAAATTTTGAATGAACACTGATATACTATTTTTGCACAAGCTACAAGATATTTAGCATTACTATTATATTCTTGTAACCTATGATGCATACATTCTTTTATGATTCTATTGCAATCCTGTGAATATCGTATCCTGTTCATAAATTTGCAAATTATCTATTTAGGAACATTCATATCTGATAGCACCTTCAATGAGTTTGTTACAATCTATACATTCAATATAGGGTTTCACATCAGTTGGAGCGGTTGACAAGAAAGGCAAAGTTAACAAGCTACCAATAAAAGCTAATATCAAGAAGGCACTGTCTTTTCCTGGAGGTTCCATCCTTATGGTTGCTCGTGCTAAGAATACAAGAAGTTTATCCAAAACTTCACAAGGTGCTAGTCCTTTTGCATCTTCCAATCTCCAGCTAGTGATGTTTTTTTTCCCTGGAGATGCTAGATTACCAAGGATGTTTTTAATAATGCCTATGATATCTGATAGATTGTGCAGTTAAAAGCTTGTTGCAGAACATCAAGCTGCAGCTGACATCGAGTAATGCATGTACGAAGAATGTATCTTATTTTGACAATACGTTTGATATCGACCCAAGAAACATTGTGCATTTGCTTACAGTTCCTCTTTTCTTTTTGAGAATTCTGAATCATTGTTGAAAGCATATGTTAGAATTTTGGTGGACAGAATCATCATTGTTATGATAGGTTTAATCCTAATAAAACATTGTATAGGTGTCACAACTACAATTGGAATTACTGTCTGCAAAGAACACTTTGATGCCTAGAAATTATATAATTTAATAGGCTATTTCTAAGATTTCTAAACTTTTGTCTAAAAGAGGATTCACATAATTTGGAAATTGGTTTGTTCCGATGTAATTAATTTGTAATTTGAGCAATGATACGAAAGAATAATGTTTTATCTTGTACATGTTCTTTGTCATCCAAACATTGCAGATCATTCTTCTAAAAAAATCCGGATAATTATATTTTTCACGGTTCTAGATATTTAGTGTTCAATTATGAAAAATTTTGTGGAAATATGACATATGAGCATTTCCTGTATGAAAATTCTTTTGATCGAACACTTATTGCTAAAGGAAAATTCCATAATGTGTTTATTCTGTCTTAATTAGCAGTGACCTCATCTAGTCTATAGTTACTCTATTCAATATAACAATTTGTTTGTTATCATTTTTCTAAAAAAACAGTTTGTCCATCATGTGTTGTTATTCGCTAGAGGAATTTTGTCCTTGTTCTATAAGAGACTGAGTTGTGAACGTTACTTGAAGATCTGCCAGTAGTTTGATGGATTTTCTCGTTCTTTTCCCATTCTATATTAAATGCGAGCACGTGCTCCCTTGCTTTACCTTGGGCACAAAGATAGCATGTTTTCATGTTTCAAGTGTTATTTCTCCGGATTCTAAAGGACATACTTGTTTTGTAGCCCTTAATACCTGACCTTAGTTAATCACATGATGACATCGGTCTGCAATTTCTACCATGTGACGAACTCCAGGATTATCAAACAACAGAATCTTCTATTAATGCTTGTTCTGCCTTCCCCTAAAAACCCTCACTTGTTCTGTCTTTGAGTAATAAACTTTGAAGTTATTGATTCTTGCTTGTGATAAATAATATTACATAAATTTGCTTGATACAGGTGGTCCTTCTGAGCTTATACTTTGCAATACAAGTGTAGTTGATACACAAGAGGCAGAATCTGGGTGTCTAGTCAATTTTCAGTGTCATTCTTCTGAGAAGGGTGTAAAGAGGCAGATCTGGGAAGCTTCACTATCTTCACTCAAGTCAAAGAGAGTCAAAGGGAATCAGTTTGTAACTGGCTGCATGAAATCAATTCAGCAACTCCCTGTTGACAACTGTTCCTTGCAATCATCTGAATTGAAATATATGGTCCCGGTGCTGCCTGACCAGTCTGAAGAACACAGACCAGATAACACAAATGGAAATCCAGTTTTCAAGCATAGGATTATGTTCATGAATATCACTGACAATGATAAGAGAACAAGTTTGACAAAGGTAATATATCAATCAGTATCTTTTAATTTGTCCTTTGTTTCCAGGAGTTATGATACTAAACCTATTGAAATCATTAAGTTGGCTAGAAGAGAAATTGGAAAGAAAGTATTATAAGTGTAACCACCCATATTAATATTAATTGTCCAACTTTTATTAAATTTAGATGACCGAACGAAGTCAGCTCTTTTTCCACTCCCTCAGCATATAATTTGCCAAAGCTACAATGTTTTTGACATAGCATCATTCTTCCGGGAAAATGCATCCATAACATTGTGCCAAATGACCCATACAAAAACAAAAGGAATCCCACGGCAGTGTCTTGGGATATAAACTTGCATTTGTGAAAGTATTTTACCTGAGTAAGAATAAAGATATAGATCAACCGATGATCAATAGAAATGTGTCAATTTGATGCTTGCCTATCGGTTGTTCAACCTTGTAACAACAGAGAATTTACACATTTGGAATTAAGTAAGAGTTGAATATTGATTTGAGTTAAGAATAATATCACTGCAAACTATAGGCATTGAACATTTATCTAGAAGGTTTACACAGTCAAACATGTTGATTTACTATAATTTCAGTGCCGACTATTTAACTACTATTTCTTTCCTGAACCTTAGAAATTAAGAAGAATAAGCAAATTTAGATGCTGCATCTCTGTCAGCCTAGGCAAATAACTACTCTTAAGATTATGAGCACTACATAGTTAATGCCTATAATTTTTCTAGCCCAAACACTACTGGAAATTGGTGTTTTCATTATTTTGCCTACATAGTTTTAAAAAGAAGGGAAGTGCATGAATGTTTGGGGCCCAAAATTACTGGAAAAGGATAAATTACTTTTGCTAAGGTTGTTTTCTCATAAAAATAAATTTCTGCATAGGCTGAGCTAAAAGGTTGGAAACCAATAACATGACACACAAAGCTTAGTATTTCTATGTGTTTCTTCCATATAGCTATCAGGTCATTACTTTTGGTTGAATACAAACAAGGTAACCTATGAATTTAGTGTTTTGTTATGTTTCTATGATATAATAGTTGGTTCACTACTACTAATTCTATAAATTGTTTTATATTGTATGATGTTTTTTTGGCTGTATTGTCATTTCTACATAGATAGTTGAGGAACTTGGGGGCTCTGTTACCTGTGATGGAAGTTTCTGTACACATGTTATCACTGGAAAAGCAAGAAGGACATTGAACTTTTCTTTAGCTCTATGCTCTGGGTGAGTTGTGATAATTGCTTCCAACAGCATAATAGCATTATCTGTTGTTTTTTTCTTCTTTTTGATAAAAGTATTCTCTATTATTCTGTATTTAACATTGTTCATGGGACATATAGTTGTTGATTCTCTTATATATTTCATCTTTGAACAAATTGAAATTAGGTAACCAAATGATCATTTACCTGATCAGCAATTTTACACACCTTCATTAAATAAGTCCTATGGTGTCCTACTTCATTCACCTCTCTTACCTGAACCCAAATACTTGAATATGTTCCCGAGGAACTTATTAGTTTTTAAGGATATAATTATTTGATTATTAATGTGGTTGTGTGGGGATAATTTGATTTGTCCAAGTACAGGCAAGACCATCAGACTGTACTATCTTGGATATACCAGATTTCTTGTTGTCATTATTCTTTTTTCAAGTCACTAAAATGTATATACTTTATATTTTACTAGATAAATATGTTCATATATTGCAAATTCCATAATAGTTTGTGTTAGTTTGATAATATCAAATCATAAGACAATATTGTTTTTTGAGCGAAAAGGGTTGCTATCTTCAACTTATCTCATGTGCCTTAAGTGTTTGTCCTATAAGGATGGAGATTCTTGAAAGGTCTTTTGCAACAAACCATCTGACCTACATAAAATCAAGTGATAGCTGACATGCAAGTTTCAATAGTACACAGATCATCTCTTGACTGCAATGATGCTCAAACATTAAAAAAATTCACAGGCATTTACGTTATCGGGCTTCTTTTGTAGTTCAGCTTTCAAGTGCTCAAGTTTTATTTGGTAATAATAAATAGTATCCGTCATTGACCTCTTTGCGTCACTAATGTAGTTACGTTTTCCTTACATTTTTTTTCTTAAAAAATGTTTCCTTATAATTTGTTTGCCTTTTTGCGCAAGTACATAAAAAGTAGGACTCTCTCTTTAAAGCTATGCATGGCTAGGAAGGTCATAGCTCTTGGTTCAAACCATGCATTTTGGTGTATTTTGATGTTTTACATAAAAGTAGAGTGCATTTGTTGCTACCTTGTTTTACTCCTTATTTTAAATTTTGGTGCATGCAATAGTCCAAGGAATTTCTTTCCGTTATTAAATGGGTTTCCATTGTATTTAGTGGATCAATTTACTGGCCTATCATTCAATGTATCACTTGATTTACACCTACGAATGACATTTTACTTTTTTTGTGGAACTCTCTAGGTGAGAAATACTTGTAATGTAACCCTAAGTACTCTTAAGCTTTAATTAAGCAAGATGTTCTCTTTAACAATCATCCAAGGTCTTTTATAACATTCCAAGCACCTTGCTTTCTCAACACAAGGAAACTAGTCAAACTCAGAAAAGGAAAATAGACTATTAGTAAAACTAAGAAAAGGAAAATAGACTACTAGTAGAACTAGAAAGGGAAAACTAGTAGGTAATAAACTGATGGACTTAGACCCATAACTAAGTCTTCTGTCGTATGCACTTATAATAAATATTGGGGCTTAATCTACATCAACTTTCCTTGATGGAGAAGAACTCCGTCTCCGACGAGTGATCCAAATGAAGCATCAAATAAGTCAGCATCAATGTGGCGAAATTCCTCCTTAGTGATCCAAGAAGCATCATGAATCGAGTGATTAGACTAACGAATCAAAAAACGTTGAATTGGTCCGCTCGAGGTAAAGATAGTTTGGTCCTTAAGAATATAAGCAATACGCTTCATGCTGAAGGTGATGTAGACCGAAGCGAGAAGTAAGACATGTCAATTCTGTGGCAGCAGCGTGAAACGGATGACAGATGACAACTCATGGGGCTGCGCGAAGGTTGCTAGCGGCCACCGCGTTCTGTTGCCAAAACGCAATTGCAGATGTCGCATCCCTTCTCTCCTTCTCTTTCTCTATTTATTTTAATCAAATTTAAACTGGTCAAAAAAAAATTTGAAGGCTGGGGTTTGGAGGAAGATAATAGGATCACAACCTTTCGATGGATATCAAAAGGCTATGCGCTCTGATACCACTTAATGTCCCCAAGTACTCTTAAGCTTTAATTAAGCAGGAATTTATTAATAAGCAGAAGATGTTCTCTTTAACAACCATCCAAGTGCTTTTATAGGGTTCCAAGCACCTTGTTTTCCCAACACAAGGAAACTAGTTTAAACTAAGAAAAGGAAAATAGACTACAAGTAGAACTAAGAAAGGGAAACTAGTAGGAAATAAACTAATGGGCACAGGTCCATAACTAACTCCTTCATCGCCCGCGTTCAATTGGGGCTTGTTCTGCATCAACTTGTAGTGCTATAATCTTTTTTGAGGGGTTGTAGTGCTATAATATAATGGTTGCATAGTCCTAAAATATTGATAACATGTGGAAAATTCACACATAAGTGATGTAAGTAGAGTATTTGATTGGTTCTGCATATATAGTGAGAGAGAAAGTTTTGATCATAGTTAGGCGTGATCATAGAGACATAAAAAATATGGGGCCCACATTTTTTAAATTGAATACCCCACATAGTCTGTGGCCCCAATGTTTTTTATGTCTTTGTGTTATCACACTTCAATACGACTCATATATATATGCATATATATATTCTCGACTGATTATAAAGTAACCTACATAGGATGAAGATATCCTACTTCAGATATGCATGATTGAATAATATCCACAAAAAGCAATAGATTTTCTTCATTGCAGGTATATATCATTTGAAGATGCTGTAGGCAAGTTAGGATTTGAATCATGAAGCTATTTACGCTAATTCAAATTATTCATATCGTTCCTTTGCTGATAATATTTCTTTCACAATAATTTTCAGAGCCTGGGTAGTCTCTCCAAACTGGCTTAAGGAAAGCTTTAGGAGAAGGATGTTCTTAGGTGAGTTCTGGTTAAAAGTTTGAATGTCTATGATTTTCTGTTCTTTGAGTTTGTTGACACATGTGATCTCTCATACAAGAGAAAGGTTGCTCCTTTTGGAAATGAAAGAGGAAGTCCACATATGACAAGCGACCACCTCACCCCGTGTGAATCAGGGGAGAGATCCTTGAGCATGGACACTCTTTACCTAATTTATTGATTTGCTCAACATATTTGGTTGGGTGTGGTTTTTTTGTTTCTATACATTATGGAAAATGAGTATAGCAGAAGTCGAAATAGAAAATCTTTCTTCTCAAAAGGAATATTAAAGCGTGTGCATGTTTTTTAGATAATATGATTGATTCTAACATAACCTGTTAGTGAGCCTTTCCCCTTAAAGAAAAGAATATTAAAGTTTATCTATCTCATTTTTTATTGTAGGAGAATCAAAGTTCATTCTAGAAGATGAAGAATATCTGTTGAAGTATAAGATTCCACTGAGAGATGTAGTTGTTAAAGCAAGAGCAAATCCCCACAGCTTGCTTCAAGGATATCAGATATGTCTTTCAGAGCATATTCATCCCTCAGACAATACGCTTTTCACTATTATCCAGTCAGCTGGTGGTAATGTATGTATACGAGCTATGCTACTATATCACCTTTCTATTCACAAAGGCTCTTATCTTGAAATTGACAAACACTCTATGGATTATCTACCTCGATATGTTGGACCTAGTGCACTTCTCCTGTATACCGATGGGGCACAAGATGTCCCAGCCATGAGATAAATGCCAATATGTTCCAAAATGCATCTTTTATGAAGTCAAGTTCACAAAAGAAAATAGTTTTGGATTTGTTCCAGAGGTGATTTAAGCTAGGTTATTTATATTTTTCTTTTGTTATTTCATTGTTCTGCATCAAGTAAAACATATGTTGACTCGGTCATAATTATATGTAGGGAAAAAGAATGTGTAGTGCATTCTTACAGTGGGTCAATCTATTTACTGCCGATATGTTAACTGTTCAACACGTGATTGTTATTATTTAATTGATAGGTGGATCTATCTATCATACACTATACTCACTACACTAAAAGTGTATTACAAGTTCATTAACCCCTTATGCATGTTCTAGGTTATTTTTTGTTTCACTTTCTGTTATTCATGGGAGCTCTGCATTTGGATCAATTTACATTGACATTAGCCTGTACTTTAGAACCTAGAGGTTTCAAATCATTCGAAATTGGGTATGACACAGCTTACTGTAGCACACTTGATATGAAGGCATCATCTAGTGTTAAAAAAGAAAGAAAAGTAAAAATCTCTGAAATGCTTTTTAACTGCTTCAGTAATTGCTTCATGCCTCCCAGTTTTCAATATAGTTCTGGCACTTGATACATGCAACAGGTATTTTGAGATGCATTTGAGTACATCTCCGTTAAACTATTCTTGATCATGTTTATCATTACACTGTTATTCAATCTGTAAACATCCTTCATTGTTGATAGGTTATTCATAAGCTTGACAGCATGAATGATCCATCAAAAACCATCTTTCTAGCATGTGAAGACGACATGTCAGAGGCATTAACTGCTGCAAAAAAGGGTGTCAGGACTTTTACCAGCGAATGGCTAATGGACTGTGTCATGAAGCAGCAGCTTGAGCTGGAGGCCCCTCAGTTTATTGAATCACTGTAGCCGAACATAAATCCAGGAATTCTGCATAAATAGTCATCACTTTCAGCACAAGAGGTGAATTTCGTCAAAAGTTAAGCTTTAATGACATTGCTAAAGGATCCATATGCCTGCCATTTTTGTGGTTCTGATGTTTTTTTTGTGATAGAAGCCAACTTGATAGTGTATAGGGTTAAATGGTTATGGATCATGGCGAACCTAGAAATTGATGCATCATATTGTGATGTATCTTTTTGTAAATTCTCATCAAGATCATAATCACTACTAAACATATATTGTTGTTTTGAGAGTATAAGGTACTCTTAGCTGTGATGCTCTGTTCATACAATTTGGTTTAGATGCTAATGAATCCTAGTCCTGAATCCGGTTCTCCTTCTGCATGATTCTCACTGACAAATACCTCATTGGCCTAAGCATTTTGAGTTGGTTTGGTATTGAATCCAAGTGGTTTATTAGGGGCTTGGTGCTGATTGCCCAATTAATTTACTTTTAGAACTTTTCGAAGTTTTCACTTAATATCAAACAATCAACACATACTTTCCAATTATTTTTTTTTATAAAATACTTGTTACACAGAATAAAAAGTAGAAGGTAGTTTTATAAATAATAAAAAGTTGACTGAAAATATTGAAGTTTATGGTTATTTTCTTCAACATCTCTTATATAACTAACTCTTTTTTTTTGCACCTAGCCTTAAACTATTAAATTTATAAATTTATATTCTCAGATTTATCTCAATTTGACACTCAATGTCTTTCGTCAACTTTCATATAAGGCTCTGTTTGTTTTGATGAAGTAAGCTCTTAAAGTATGTAAATTTTTAGGAAAATGAATCAAAAGAAAAATAATCTATTTTTATGTGCTTAGCGCATGTCTTAAAGATACGAAGAAAGTACTTTTGAAATATAAATAAAATAATTTTGTGAAAGAGAAATTAATTTTAATAATTTTTAAAATAAGCTAGCAAAATTTTAAATACTTAACGGAAGAAGCTCAGTGATAAATTGAGTCAAATTTGATTATTAAAGTTTGTATGATTATAGTTGATGTAGAGGATATATAGTTTATGAGATATTATTAGAGAAAATAACATTAAAGTTTTTGAAAAAAAAACCATTTATATTTCATTTTCTTCTAATAGACCTCTTAAGGAAATGAAATTAATTTTTCTTTCTCCTCTCAAAACTTTATTTATTATTTTATAAATGATAAAAAAGTCAACAGAAAAAATATTATAATTTTGGGTTATTTTCTTTAGCACTTTTAAATTATAAGTTTTTATACATCTAATCATAAAATATTAAATTTATAAATTATGATTTTTGATCTTATCTCAATTTGACACTCAATTTTTCTCATCAAGTTTCATATAAAATTAGTTTTTTTATAGCTCCTAAATATCTTTTTTTATAATAACTTCTATAAATAACAAAAAATCTTAAAAAATAAGAAGAACAACGTGATCATGCCATTTTCTTAAGTATTTGAAAAATAAGTACTAAATATCTTTATAAAAAGGACTTCTAATAGTTATTAAAAAATAAGTTAACAAATTTTAGATGATACTTGATTGAAGAAGTTGAGTAATAATTTGGGATGACTTTGATGATTAAAGTTTGTAAGTTTATAGTTGATGCAGAAAATATTACAACTTATGAGGTATAAGAGGAAATAACATTAATGTTTATGAATTCTTAGGCTTTTCTTTCTTTTTGGATCATGCTCAATAAAAAATGAATTAAAACTATTACTTATAAGTCCGTTGGAAATCAAAGTTGGTCTGCCTTTCAGAAAAAAAATGACGAAATTAAAACTATTTACAGAAACTTATTTCTCAATACATTGAATTTAATGCAGATTACATAAACCATTAAAAGCTCATTTGGCAAATTACAAAAAGAAATCCTATAGATATAGAAAAACCGTATAAAGACACTTGCAAAAGTGTATTTCTCTATATTCATACACATTTAGAAATATGTTTGGAAACTAGTATTAGAACTTTCTTTAAAAAAAATTATAACTATATATATAATAGTCTAAATAAATATTAATATATAGGAAAATATTAAAAATTGTTAGTCCTTTTGGTTTAAAAAAAAGATTAGTTATTTTTATTTATTTCACTCTCTAAAAAATCAAGTTTTTTTATTTTACTCTTTATACGCCTGCGGTCAATATTAATTATTTCCTACTTTTTACAATTATTTTAATTCTTGAAGCGTCTACCATTTCGTGATATTGCGAAGAAATAAGTAAAAGTTGCTTTCTTCTTTTACCTATAAACTAAAAAATAAAATGAGATTGGACAAATAACAATAAAATAAAAAGTTATAATAACTTATTATATGTTAATCAGGAAGAAGCAATGCACAAAACAAGACTGAAAATAAGTCTTCAGTTATACCTCTTTTTTTATTTTTCCATGGTATTGTGTTTATTCTATAGGTTATGACTCAACAAAATTTTGCATCCAAATAGCTTCTAAAGATTAGGTTTCCAAAATTGAACCTGATGATTCTCTCTTTAGGTGTTAATCTTTGTTAAGAATATAAATATAAAAAGTTACTCTTTTTGTCAACTTAATTTTAAGATTATGTGTAGCATATTTAATGTCACATAATATATTTTGAGTTAAAATCTAGACAAAATTTGTATTAATTTTTTTTTTTAAATGTTCATGCGAAGAGTTGAGGTAAATGAAAGTTTTATAAGGACGAATGTTAAGAATATAAATATTATTATTTATAAATTTATTTTTTTATAATTATTGATAGAACGTCTATTTCACAACTTTAATATAAAAAAATTATTATCCTAACTAATTATTTTTCATTGACAACTTTAAGTTAAATATCTTTCGATCGATAGGCTCGAGTTGTCAATCTTTGATCAATCAAACATGATCTACGATTGTTTCCTTTTCAACTCATGGGATTAAACTGGTTTGAACTGTTACACTTGTTCAGTACAATTTCTTGTTTTTTTTTTGGTGTTATGTTCATGGGCAGTGCTCTCCACAAGTTAAATGTACGTGGCATATATATCTCCTTCAATAATTTATTCCGGTCGTCTCATAGTGCATGCCAAACCAACAATTTATTGTCTATTTGTTGGCAAATTTTTGACTTGAAACAGTCAAACATATGCTATTTGTCTCTAATGCATTTTGCCAAACAAAAATAAATTTTTATATGGAGAAAGAATGAAAGATGATAGGTCTCCCTTCTTTCACGGGCGAGGACTTCATTCTTTAGCTTCTTCAAAGGGTTATGGGTAGCTTCTTTAAAAATATAAATATCGAGATTAAAAAAAATACTATACATCAATCGATAACAATTTTTTTTTTCTCTTTCTTTAATTGCAACAAAAAATTAAAAAGACAAATAAATGCTCAAAGAATGTGCAATCAATTTGTTGCCTCTAAAATTTTAACTAGAGTTCGATTTTTTGTCTATAAAAAAAATTCACTGATCATATCTGGAGGTCCTAATTTCTATGTAGCAATTGAAAAAAAGTCACTTGAGGCTTAAAAAAAATCTAAAAAAAATAAATAAAAGAATCAAACTCGAAATCTGTTATTCTATTATTATCGTGCCGTTATTTCCATAGGCTTCGGCTATATGTGCCAAAATATTTTATTAACTTTCGGTAGTTCGAAGGATGCAAAGATATAATATGGCGATACTAAGTGGTAACTTGCTTGCATGTAAACTTTTTTACTTACGTCAAGTGCATGGAGGGAACTTGGAAGGGGCAGTACGCCCAGTAAGTAACAAAAAGAATCGTTGCATGTGAGGCCATTTGAGTCTTCAAATTAGTACCATCAATAAAACAAGGAAATCTTGTCGCCATTTTCGGATGAGTGAGTGAGTGAGAGAGAGAGAGAGAGAGAGAGAGAGAGAGAGAGAGAGAGATGGAGATGAAGCTTCCTACACGTAGCCGAGAGCACTACATACATAGTAACTAGTTGATATATCAGTGGCTTAGCTAAGCAAGTCACAGAGCCCATGATGGTTGTGGGGTTGATGGTTTGGCCAAACTTGGACTGACATATTTCGTGTACCGTGGTTTAGAAATGAGGTCATGTTATCGCCCATGTTCTGAAACCGGGCCAAGTTGGCGACGACGGCAAAATTTTCATTTTCCGGTCTTCACATGAGTTCCCTATAAAACGAGGAAGACATCATGCACTTTTTCACATAAACATCGATATTTAGAAGTGTACATATAACTTTAGTTAGCCTTCATGGCAACCCAAATCCTTCAATCCATGCTTGCCATTTCACTGGTGCTTACCTTACTTCTCACGAGGGTCCCAAAAGGTAATATCACACTCTCTCTCTCAGGCTCGCACCTATTCCAAAAATTATTGGTTTTGAGTCCGTTGGTCCCCATCTTAAATGATAAAAAATAAATAATTATAAGTTCATAATAATCTTCATATTTTATCTATGAGATTAATCTTTTGATCTTCTTTCTTGAGTTCTTGCATTCTTCTCCCTCCCTTCCTCCTTCCTTCAAGGCTCAAGGTCATCCAACATTTGAAGTTTACTCTGATTTCTTCTATAACACCTCAACCCGTAGAGAATAGTGGTCACTTTTAACACACTCATTTAAAAAGTTGTCTACTGTGAGTCTGTAATAGTCATCGCGAATTTAAAATATATTTTAAATGTTAAAGAAAATAGTTACTTATAAGCTCATTACCATTTTCTTATTTTGTTTGAATCGATCCTTTGATCTCTTGCCTTGGATCTTCTCTCTGTATGTGCTATTACACATTTAGTTATGAGGAATTTTTTTTCTTTCTAGATGAAAATAGCAAATGTGCATCTAATATTAAGCTTGTAAAATTTCATTTTGCACCTGATATTTTAGCAATTGTTTTCACTTTAAATATTTTTTCTTTTTATAAGATGTCATTTTCTGTTAATTTTTATTTCTTTTCTGATGAAATTATCCCTCTCTCTACCATCTTGCCTCTACGAGCTCATGCACGATGAGGTCGAGTGTGTGTGCGTGAGTATGAGAGAGAGAGAGAGAGAGACAGTTTATCATGAAAAAAAAACAATAAGTTGAAAAAGTTAAATGAAAAAGAAATACTAAAAACAATAATCGTATAAGTACTATATTCAATCTTACTTGAAGAAGCACATATATAATTAAGTTAATCAATCCTGGTTAACAATGTGTAAATATTGTATATATATATATATATATATATATATATATATATATATATTATTGTCATTTTAACCTATCTTTTACGTACTGGCTACTATGACTTCTTTTATATGAAAGTTAATTAAAATCTATACATGTACTGTGTTGTAGGTGTCCAATCCATTGGCGTCTGCTACGGCATGCAGGGCAGCGACCTGCCCTCGCAAGCCGAGGTCGTGAGCATGTACAAGGCCAACAACATCCGCGCCATGAGGCTGTACGCCCCGGACCAGGCCGCCTTCCAAGCCCTGAGGGGCTCCAACATCCAGCTCATCCTGGACGTGGCCGGGCAAGACCTCCAGTACCTTGCCTCCGACCAGTCCGCCGCGAATTCATGGGTGCAGAACAACGTGCTGGCCTACTGGCCCGACGTCTCCTTCAAGTACATCACCGTCGGGAACGAGTTGATCCCCGGCCAGTACGCGCACTACGTGCTCCCGGCCATGAAAAACGTCCAGAGCGCCCTGTCCGCCGCCGGCCTGCAGAACCAGATCAAGGTCTCCACCGCTGTGTCCACCGGCGTCCTCGGCAGGTCGTACCCGCCCTCCACCGGCGCCTTCTCCTCCGACGCCCAGTCGACCCTGAACCCTATAGTGCAGTTCCTTGTCAGCAACGGCTCGCCGCTCCTCGTCAACATCTATCCTTACTTAAGCTACATCGGCGTTCCGAGCATGGACATAAACTACGCGCTGTTCACCTCCTCAGGCACGGTGGTGCCGGACGGACAGTACA
>LTAE01000663.1:62364-74962 GCA_001647135.1 Pontederia paniculata
TATATATATATATATATATATATATATATATATAGTGTATATACGCTTGTGATTTATAAGTATATGCATTCGAGTTTGAGCTTCAAATCGGGATAGCCTCGTCAAACATCGATCGATGGAAATAGAAATGTTGATTAATGTGATTATCTTTAGCGCCCCACAAACATGATCAAATTCATGTGTTAATGACTCTGGTTATTATCAGATAATAAAAATGCTACTTAATGAAATATTTATACATACTCACCGACTATATATATTATCGGTAAATGCCTCATTGATTTTTATCTCTATGAATATTTGATATTCAATAACAAAATAAATATATTTCAGGTTGATACAATAGTCTTTTATTGTTACTCTAATTGATATTTTTAATTTGAAAAATTTTCATTTAGTTTTGCAAGATGTAGCTGTAATATGAAATGTTATAAATTGTGTGTTTAATGATAATTACAATAACATCCTTATGTAAGCAATATATTAAAAAAAGTGTTCTTATATTTGGAATGATTTCTATGTATAATAAAATAATAGTGTCCTTATGCTAATTAAATAATGTCCCTATATTAGAGACGTTTGATAATGATACATTATACTTGAGTAACTTGAAGATGACGTTGAATAATGTCTTAAAGTTATCGATGTTTTGATATCGACACGATTTAGAATCTTTTCAGAAATAATACTTGTTGGCGACGCATTGAATTTCGTCTTTGTGATAGCAATGTTTGCCAAGAACACAAGTAAATCATCCTTATATTATCGCCATTTGTTAGCAATGTAAATTGTGTCTAACACTTATTTAGGAACGTATTTAAAAGTGTCTTATGTTAGTGACACTTGTAACATAGTTAAAGGTGTTCTTACATTATGAACACTTACTAACGACACATATAAATGTGTCTTTATATTAATAATATATAGTTACGACACATGTAATTGCATCCTTAAGGTATCAACACTTAGTAAAGATAATTTTATAGTGTTTCAATGTTAGTGACGCTAAATAATGACGCATTTATTACCAGTTGAATCTAGGATCCCGAGAGTGTTTTGATGATCACAAATTTATAAGGGAACTTAGTCTATACCGATGAACTTGTTGAGTTGATTTCTGTAACAGGATGTGTTCAAGTTCCGAGTTGATAGGTCGACCAAAGCTGAAGGAATGAACGACCTGTGCACACGGAAAATATATCAGAAGAATTATATGTGTGCAATGGTAGTCCTAAGTATATGAAGTGGTCGACCAACATTAAAGGAGGAGTATATATATATATATGGAGGGGAGCAAAAGGATGGTCGGTCGACCAAAGATAAAGGAAGGACGACCGAAGCAAAGAGCTTAACAAGAGAGGTCGCTCGATGATGAGCAATGGGAGACCGAAGGCAACACCTCTATTACAAGGTTGGAGAATGGGCGGTCCAAAGAGAAGTGGATGCCCGGTAAAGATTTAGCCGAAGAAGGAGTCTTGACTAAGTAGAGGAGAGGTCGTCCAAGATTGAAGAGCGGACGACAGAAGAATTGAGGATGAAGACAATGAACGTCCAGAGGGCTCAGAGTGGAGATAGTAGATGACCAGTAAGATTGCCAAGGTCGAGAGTGATCGTCCAGAGGACCCAAGGTGGAGACAGTGGACGACCAGTAGACTGCCAAGTCTGAGAGTGGATGTCTAGAGGGCTCAGGGTGGAGACAGTGGATGACCATAGTAGAAGGCAGGCGGATGAGTGGCCGACCGCAGGTTGAGTGCGGACGACCAGTTGACATCAGGTGAAGACAAAGGACGTCCGGAGTCTTGGAGAGAAGACGAGCGGGCGCCCAGGAGTTTGTCTGAGCTGATGAAGGCTGAGGATTGGACGACCGCAGATTGGCGGATGACTGATGAAGTGTCAGAGATCGTCCGAAGTCTGAGGAAGATAAAAGAGGAATGAGCGTCCGAGGAATCTGGCAGGGTGACAGTGAATGTCTAGGAAAGACAGTGGACGTCCGAAGTTTCAGAAGGAAATTTGCGGACATTCAGACCTATCAGAGGAAGCTTTGGCGGACGTCCGAGGATCTCATTGGGGAGTGAGCGGACGACCAGAGTATTGGCAGAGGAAGGAGCGGACGTCCGAGGATCTTAATGTGGAATGAGCGGACGCCCGGAGTTTCCACAAGGTGGAGTGGTGGACGCCCAAAGGATTCAGGAGGAATCAGTGGGGGACCGCAGATGTGTCAGAGGTGCTGATACGGGTCAAGTCAGTCGAACGTAGGTGTAGCGGGCGACCGAAGGATCTTGACAGTCTTCAATTATCAAAAGTGGAGTCCNAGGTGGTGGCGGACGACCAGGAGGCTTGACAGATGTCTTCAATGCCAGGAGTGGTGTCTAGGATGCTGAAGTGAAGTCAGTGGACGACCAGTGCAGTTGAAGACGGTGGAAGGTCAAGCAGATCGGCCACAGGTGGTGGCGGACGACCAGAAGGCTTGACGGATGTCTTCAAGGCCAGGAGTGGTGTCCAGGATGCTGAAGTGAAGTCAACGGACGACCAGTGCAGTTGAAGACGGTGGACATGTCAAGGACGGTCGACCACAGGTGGTGGCGGACGACCGTTGGAGCTTGACATGTAGCTTCACTCGAGATTGGGGAACCCTCAACAAACACCCTTGATTTCCATAAATGATTGACCTAAAATGCCAAAAAATGGACAACAAATGGCACACCTCTTTGCTCAAATATTTCTCGAACAAGGAAATATTTGATTTTCTCAATTCTATGCCAACAGGTAAAGCTCCAAGTCCAGATGGCTTCACTACTGAGTTCTTTAGAAATTATTAGGATATTGTAGGAAGCCAAATAACCAAAGTCATCCAATTATTTCACTGTTCATGGAACTTTCCCACCGGGGCAAAAACCAATCTAATATTCATTCCCAAGAAGCCAAACCCTAAAATTGTCAAAGACTACAAGCCAATTGCATCGTGCAATGTACTATATAGATTGTTAGACAAACTATTTGCTGACAAATTAAACCCATCTTACCTGAAATAATAGGACCAGAATAAGCAGCCTTCATTGCTAATAGGAGTTCACATGACAACACATTCATTGCACAAGAAATAGCGCATTCAATGAGGAGTGGAAAGCGCAAAAGTCTCTCATGATTAAAATGGATATGGAGAAGGAATTTGACATGTTGTCTTGGGATGCAATAGTTAAAGCCATGTCCCTCGTATGCAAAAAACAAACAATGCACCTAATTAATTGGAGCACTATCCAATTACCAAAAGTTGAAGGTGGACTTGGCATCAGAAATGCTGACCAACTCGAACAACTAAAAGAGTTTTGTCACTCCTTAATAGCTCTGAACAAATGTGGGCCATATTATTAATCATCAAATATGAACAAATACACCCTTGGCAATCTTATGGGATAGTGAAAAACATGGCATGGAGCTGGAGGCTAATCTTGAATACACTACAAGATATTAGAATAAGTCTCCTCAAGAAAATAGGTAATGGACATCACACAAACATAATGTATGACCCTTTGATTTTTAATGTACCACTTGGTTTTAAACCATCCTTTGATAATGTTAACATTAATATGCAAGAGCTTAATTTACATCACCTTATTCATAATGGTACATGGAACAGGAATCCAACACTCAACTACTTTGGTCCCACATTGCTGGAGCTTATTACCCTCATACGCCTTCCTCTTGTCCCTAGTGATGATCTTTGGATATGGCAGGTTAATAAGTATGGGACTGCATCATCTAAAACTGCCTCTGGAAACCGAATCATCTAAAATTGCTGGAGCTTATTACCCACATTGCTGGAAACTGCCTTTGGATATGGCTATTCAACAAGGGCTTCAGCTGCTGCACAAGAGAGGGAACAAGAAACTTATTGTGGAATATGATTCATCGACTTTTATCAACATACTTCAGCTATCTATAAACTGCCTCTGGAAACTGAAACATACAATTGAGGATTGTTAATAATTTCTATCACATTTTGATTATGTATTTTTTCATCATATTTATTGTGAAGAAAATCAAACAGCTAATTGTACTGCAAATTTTACTAGGAGAGAGCTTTTGGACATTTTTTGGGAGGGCTCATTACCTCATGAGATCCTCTATATTTTGTATTCCGATAACTTCGGAATTTTTACTAGTAGGAATGTATGAGTAGCTTTTCTTAAAAAAAAAAGGTTCTGATGTTATATATTTGAATAATTTTCACAATAGCACTCCAACTTTGATTTCAATATATCTCTTATCTTTTAATTCATTTTTTTGCATTACTAATTCTTTTTGTGTAGTTTATATGTTTCATTCTTTTATCTATTATAACAAGGTTTTCTTCTATATTAAATGCATCCATGTTGATATTACACATCACCATTATAAAAAAAAATGCCAAGACATCATATGGGATGGATTTTTTCATCAATGAATAGGAAGAATGACAATTATCTCATTTGGTGACATATTTTATCTAATGATGACATATAGTATCTACATGAACGAACTCAAATAACAAAATGGAAGGAAAACGTACTATTACAAGGATGAATGAAGCAAAATATCCAAAGTTGAAGATTAATTGTATTAAAAAAGTTAAAGGACAAGACACATATTAAGTTGGAGGACTATATGTGAAAGTTATCTCAAAATTTTAAACGATGCTTGATGGAAGAAGTTAAGTGACAACTTATTATTTGATTATTAAAATTTGTAAATTTATAGTTGATGAGATATGAGAAGAAATTACATTAAATTTATAAGTCATTTTGAAAAAAAATATTTCATATATATTTTATTTTCTTCTCATGGATTGTTAGAACTACTAAAAAAAATGGAAACATTCTGCTGTCTCCTCTCGTAACTTCACTACATGTGTGACAAATGCAATGCTCCAGTCTTATCAAATTCTTACGATCAGGGACGAACCCAGAACGAAAAATTAGAGAAGGAGGGGCGATACATATAAAAGTAAAATAAAAAAAAATTTAAGAGAGACCAAAGATTGAACCCTTGGACTTTTCTTTCTTTTGAGTATTTAGACTCCGATATTGAACCCGTTGATTCTTAATAACCTTTTAGATGTTAACCTCAATATCAAAAGTTTATTATCCTAGCATTTTTTGAGATTAGAAGCATTAAGACAATTTTTTTGAGATTAGAAGTAATAACGCTTTCCAAAACCCCATATGTTGGAATTGTTAATCTCTGATCAATCAAAACTTTGCTATATGTTTGTGATTAAACTCGTGTGAGCTGTTTCACTTCTTCAGTACAATTTTTGCTTTCTGGTGTCATGTTCATGCGCTGTGCTCTCACAAGTTAACTGTATGTGACATATATCTCTTTCAATCATTTCTTAGTCTTGTTGAAAAGTATATTCTTGCTCAATTGGATCATACATATTCCTTACCTGTCATCTCGCGTGCTCATAGTGCACGCCAAACCGACAATATATTGTCTATTTGTTGACTCCTCCTTGACTTGAAACAGTCAAACATATGTTATCAGTCTCCAATGCATCTTGTCAACATATAAAAAAAATCTTTATACCTAGAAAGAATGATGGGATGGGTGCCCTTTAACTTTCGAGTACGAATGAACAAAAACTATTAGTAATTTTAATTAAAACAATAAATATTATAATAAATGAATATTTTTTATTTAAAATTACGGATAAATTTGTGCAAAACACGCTCTTTGTTTTCTCCTTCATAATTACTTGCAACAATGAACTACAAAGAAAATGATTGCTCAAAGAGTTAATGCCCAATCAATGATATAGACCATTTAAGGATGTGTTGTCTCTTAATAAGTTAATTAATTAAGGTTATAACTAACTAATTTATTTATTTTATTACAAAGGAAGATTAATTGACCTAATAAAAAAAGAAAAGTTGGAAAATAATGAGGTTTGGAAAATCAAGTTTGAGACCTCTTAATTTACCATTTTCCACCACACTTTTATTTTCTCCGACTAAATAATTTATACCCAGACTTTACCTATATATGAGATATGCTTCAGTTGTGATTTTGATTCAAATAATTTATCGCTAAATTTTAGATAAAAATTATAATTAGTTATTTTAATGAATACCGCGGTGTATTCAATTTTTTTTGTATGCCAAAATATTGTTCAACTATTTTAATTTTCAGTAGTTGGAAGGATGGAAAGATATATAGTCATTGTAACCTACTTGCACATAAATTTGTTAACGTTGCGCGAGATCATGGAATGGTGTGAACTTGGAAGTCTTGTGAGGTCATTTGAGTCTTCAAATTAGTAACATGAATAAAACAAGAAAAAATTGTGGCTATGGAATAAATACCAAATTTGCCCTTCTTTAATATAACAAAATGCATTAAAAATAATATTGACATTTTCATAAATAATTTACCCTTACTTTGTTGATTTTCTTTTTCTTTATCATTTTTTTGTTATATTTAAGAATTAAGGGTAAAACTAAAATTTTATATTTATTAAAATATATAAGTTATAGGCAAAACTTGTAGTGGAAAAGTGAGACGAGTCTCATGATTAAAATTTGTAAGTTTACAAATTAGGGTTAGATATAAAAAAATACTTTAGAGGTATTAGATAAAATAATTTAATTAAAGTTTACGAGTCATTCTGAAAATAGCTTGGTTTATGAAAGGCCAACGAAAAAAAACATTAATATTCCTTATTTTATTTTCTTCTAATTGACCTATTTAAAAATGAATTATTTTTTTCTTTTTCATAATTTATTACGGGTTGGGCAAGTTCTTTTTCATAATTAGACTTTTCTTTCTTTCTATCTGGGTCTTTAGTGCATCTCGACGTAAATAATAAAAAAAAATTCATTAATTGCTCGTAGCAATCTGGCAACGATCAATTAGTTCATCACAAATTTACTGGCAAAAAAAACTCGATGCAAAAATCGATCACAGCAATACATTGAATTACTATATATTATGATATTATAACTAAATTCAATTTTAACCCAGATTACAAAAGTTCTTAAATATTTCGGTCTAGAAGCTACTAATCAAGTTAAGCTTCCCACTTTTGGTCTTATCATGACCAGCTTATAGTGAATAAATAAATATTGATTTTTCAATAGTGACACTTCCTACGAGTTCGATAGTTCAAGTTTTTAATCTTTGATTTTGCAACTCCAGGATTAATTAAACTGGTGCATCTGTTGCACTAAATACTTCATACGCACACTACATTTTTTTATATTTCTGATTCATGAACTCATATGCTTTCACAACGGCAGATATCTCTCTAAATCATTTCTTGCTTGCTCGATTGGATCATGTTCCTGATGTGTCTTCTTGCGTGCCCATATTGTCAATAATTTGTTGACACCTTCTTGACTTCAATCGGTCAAACATATATGTTAATTAATCAAATATATTCTATATAGGTAGATAGAGAATGATTGATGATATGCCCCCTGTCACGGGTGCGTAAGGAGTACTTCTTTAATGGCAACAGCAAATTAAAAGGTAAAATGATTGCTCAAAAAGTTAACACCTCTAGTATTATCTACTACAGTCTTATGTGCTGCTTCTAATCAAGTTAATAGTATATGTTCTTTTCTCTTTTTGGTAAAGATTCATGAGCGTATAGGACTATTAACATAATTCGAAGTTCGGATGATAATAAAATATAAATTCGAATTAAATTAAGAGATTTCTAAGATTTAAACTCAAAATTATTAGCTCTAGTCATATGTGTCAACTTGTTGTTATTTGAATTTTCGGTAGTTCGAAGGATGCGACGATGTATGGTCATTATAACCTGCTTGCACGTAAATTTGTTGTCAGGCGCATGGAAATGGATTGTGAAGTTGGACGGGGAAGCACGTCCAGTAAATAACAAAAAATAATCGTTGCATGTGAGGCCATTTGAGTCTTCAAATTAGTACCATGAATAAAACAAGGCAATCTTGTCGTCATTGTTGTGGCCCTGTTGGGGAGAGAGAGAGAGAGAGAGAGAGAGAGAGAGAGAGAGAGAGAGGCTTCCTATACGTAACCGAGAGTACTACATACTTAATAACTAGTTGAGCAGGCTAGCTAAGCAAGAGTAACAGCCCTGCATGCATGAATAATATGGTTGGCCAAACTGATCAATCTTCGCATGTTGTGGTCTACTAATTTAATGGGGTCCTATATATTGTCGTCCATGTATTGCCATTGTGCCAAATTGGCGACGACGGCAAAAAGATAATGTTCGGGCCCTTCGGGGTCTTCTCATCATTCCCTATAAAACGAGGAAGACTCTGCATGCACTTTTCACATAATCTTATTCGTATATAGAAGTGTACCTATATACAGAACATATATTAGCTTCTAGACTTAACACTCATGGCAAACAAAAGCCTTCCGTCCACGTTTGCAATTTCAATGGTGCTTACCTTACTTCTCTTTGCTGTCCCGAGTGGTACTCTCTCTCTCTCTCTCTCTCTCTCTCTATATATATATATATATATATAAGTTAATTTGAAGAAGTAGTCCTGATGAAATGGGATGGATGTACAGAAATGTCACTGACCTAGTTAACCTGTCACTGCAACAGTTTCGTGCATATAATTAATATGGTCAATCTTACTTGAATCAGCACATATATAATTTAATTAATCGTGGTTAACGACGTCTAAATTCATATATATATATAATTTACTTTTTTTGTCTTCTAATTTTCATATTTTTTATCTACTGGCTACTGCGACTTTTTTCTATAAAGTTTAAAATCTGTCATCTGCTTTACTATATATGTACTGCGTTGCAGGTGTCCAATCCATCGGCGTCTGCTACGGCATGCTGGGCAACAACCTGCCCTCACAGGCGGAGGTGGTGAGCATGTACAAGGCCAACAACATCGGCGCCATGAGACTGTATGCCCCGGACCAGGCCGCCTTCCAGGCCCTGAGGGGTTCCAACATCCAGCTCATCCTGGACGTGGCCGGGGAACAACTCCAGTCCCTTGCCTCCGACCAGTCCGCCGCGACCTCATGGGTGCAGAACAACGTGAGCGCCTACTGGCCCGACGTCTCCTTCAAGTACATCGCCGTCGGGAACGAGGTCGATGTCTCCAGCGACAGAGCGCAGTACGTGCTCCCGGCCATGCGCAACGTCCAGAGCGCCCTGAACGCGGCCGGCCTGCAGAGACGGATCCAGGTTTCCACCTCTGTGGCCTTCAACGTCCTCGGCAAGTCATTCCCACCCTCCGCCGGCGAATTCTCCCAAGCCTATCAATCGTTCATGAACTCGATAGTACAGTTCCTGGCTAACAACGGAGCGCCTCTACTCATCAACATCTATCCTTACTTCAGCTATGCCCAAAACCAGGACATTGACATAAACTACGCACTGTTCACCTCCCCGGGCACGGTGGTGACGGACGGGCAGTACAACTACCAGAACCTGTTCGACGCGATGGTGGACGCCGCCTACGCAGCCCTGGAGAAGGCCGGGGGCTCAAACGTCCCGGTCGTTGTCTCGGAGACCGGGTGGCCGTCGGCAGGTGGGACGGGGACGTCCGTCGACAATGCACAGACATACAACCAGAACCTGATCAACCACATCGGCAGGGGAACGCCGAGGAAGTCGGGGACGGGTATAGAGACCTACATCTTCGCCATGTTCAACGAGAACCTAAAGAGCCCCGGCGTGGAACAGAACTGGGGCCTGTTCTACCCAGACAAGAATCCTGTTTATTCCATCACCTTTTAACTAATTGCAGTAACAGTACATTATTCCATCAGTAATAATTAATAAAATATTACGCCCATTCTAATTAATTTAATTATCTTTGGTGGCCTTTTTATAATTTCCTAAAAGAAATAAAGCCCAAAGAAGTGTATTTTATGTTACTGTAATTTGTCATATTTGAAAAAAAAAGATAATGTTCATCATTTCCTCTCTTCGAATAATGGTGTTTGGTAATTACTGACTTCACATTTAAATTATGACATACCATTAAGTGAACTCTTTCTACTCGTACACACAAAAAATGTTCATATGTTTTTTCTGCTTAAACAAAAGCATTCAATAGAGTTATAATAATTTTGTTATATGTAACACACAATAAATAATGATATTTATCGTTCAAAAAAAAACAACATATATATATATATATATATAATAAATTTGTAATGAATGATTGATTATTTTTGGTTAACAAACTAACTATATATATACTCTCAAAGAAGGCTTAACATACGTTTATGTACGCTTGTGATAAGTATATGCATTTTAGTACTATATTTGTCACCACATGTTTAGCTGAGCTGCCAATCGAGGTATAGCCTGGTAAAATGCTCTGATCTAAGTTTGGACATTATAAAAAAATTGTAACACCCGGTGTGAATTTAACTTTTTTCATCTTATCTTAATTTTTACATTATTTCTTCTTTTGAGAGTTCAAAGTCATCGTCTTGAATACCTTATGTAAAGACCTCCGATTCATTTAAAAATTACTTCACTTTTGAACTAATATAAGATATGCTTATAATAATGAAGAAAGTTGTTGCATATAAATTTATTATCATTTTCGTCTTTCAGACTAACTTCTAGTCTTGGACTCACAAAAATGCTATGCAATAAAATATTTGCATGTGTACTAATTCATATTTATTGGTACATCAAAAATAATGTGTCGTGAAATAAAATTCGGTACAAAACAGTATTTGCTGATGCAGGGAACAGATAAACATATTTTGCAATGATATGTAATATTTCAATATCAGTCATATATGTGGGCATTGCACCTAATTTAATGATAGCTTAATTTATAATACTTTACTTAGATCTAACTATGCAGAAATAAAATATAAATGACAAACTTTAAACATCAATTAAAAAATAGATTTTGTAATCTTAAATAATATGGTAAAAAAAATAAATGAAAGATTTCAAAACCTTATTCCTTGGCCGTTTAATGTCCCGTTCTTATCCACATCCACATTTTAAGTTTGTAAATTTGAACACAGAGATGCTTTAAAATAATTATTACGTTAATTTAAGTATTTTATTTTTCGTTTATTATGAGCACTCATTTTGCCCCTTAAGCTGATACGATCAGAATTCTCAGCTTTTGGATAGTGTTTATCAAGAATTCATGTTTCTGAAACGCACATTATCATTTATATTCGAAATTGTTAGTATTTTAGTTTTAAAAAAATCGATCATCCCGTGATAAAACAATAATAATTGTTTTTGAATTAAATCAGAAACAATTGTAAGGCATTATAGTGATTAGTCATGGTCTATTCGTTGACGAGTGCTTGACTTCATGTAGACAAACATTATAAAGTGTCTAGTGCATCTTGCCAAAATAAGAACTTTCTATGTAGATCCCCCTCCGTCACGGGTCTTTAACTTCTTTGCAACGCCAAATTAAAAGCAAATGGTCGCTCAAAAAATATGTTTCGTCAGAGAATGAATTCCAGAAACCACATTTTCTACAAGGCTTGACAATATGAAAAACCAGTGGAAGAAACACCATATAAATGTATAAAAGTAATATATAAAAAATAAAATATATAAATACGTGTAGAAAAAATGGACAAAAGGAGTACAAACATTACTAAAGTTAGATTTCAATTATTAGTAATGGATTCTGATAAATACTATGACGTTAATGTAACCTTATTTCTAATTCTTCGAAAATAAGAACGAAGGTATTTCGAATTTTGGTCGGAGCCAATTAATTTATTTTATTGACACCCACTCAATTTCCTCCCCTTCCTCCTCTATCTTTTATCTCTATTATTTTTCTTTAACTTATTTTTAATTTATTTAAAATAATATAATAGAATTATTAACTACCTCATTTTTTGTGTTTTTAATTTTCTTAAAAATTTTTTATTCAGATTTGACAATGTATTTTATTATATTATGCATAAGATAGATATGTAGTATTGATTATGATTTTTTTGAAAAATATATCATTATCTTATGTTAAATATCATTAAAATAATTAAAAGATAATATTAATCATGATTAACATTACACCACACAAAATTCATATTCGTCAAAAATGGTATAGAAACAATTTCATAATTAGATTATATCCAAAATTTAAGACTACATGGTTAAGCGCGCAGTCCGGTGGAAAATGAAAAGAATCTCCAGCTAACGTGTGAAGGGCCATCATGCACGAATCAAACAAGGAAGACTTGACGCCACTTTTTGTCGGGAGAGAGGAAGAATAAAATGGGAGAGAGAAAGAGAGGAAGAATAAAAAAGAGATGCCCAAGAGCAAAACTGAATAGATTCGAGAGTGAGAGTTTCTACTCGCAGTAGAGAGTACTGCGTATTGTTGGAGATTAAGAATCAATAGGAAAATAATTCTACAAAAATATAAGTCAAAGAATAATTGGATACAAATAAAATTACTTTGAACTTGATTGCTTTAAATTCTGAAAATAAAGTGGCCTATAAATAGGCATACAATAGAGAAAATGCAAAATAAGAACATGAAGATAGTGACTAAAAAAGTGGGAAAGAACATGGCCACAAATACCATGATTACAAACAAAACATGGGACACACATTAGCACCACTAACAACACCACTAACATACTCTTGCAAC
>LTAE01000664.1:0-55117 GCA_001647135.1 Pontederia paniculata
ATCTCGTGCTTGGAATTATGTTTGATGGATTGTTTTTGTATTATTCGTTTTATTTGTTTGGTTCTTCCCAAGTGCGCACTGTCTGTAAGGGCCTTATAGTGTTGCCACCTTCACACAATGAGCCGAGAGGTTAGTGATGAAGTTTAGGGGAACCTTAGTCCATGTTATGCCTTCTGAGTTAGGGGATAGGTGAGAGTTTGCCCCTACCTCTGGAGCTTGACCCGGAGCGAGTAACAACTATCTTGAATTTGACTTGTAGATTTAGATAGAGAGGAGAACCAAGTTGCCTTGACCTCGAGAGAGTCTTGATAGGTAATTTGGGAAATAATTCTCTTGGTCGGTCCCATAAGCATACGCCACGAGAGTGGGGGCTTACTGATTAGGTTACCGCTGCGAGAGCAGGGTGATGCTCTGACCTTAGAAACTCTCTGACTGAACCTTTAGGTCCCCCTTGGAAAAGAGGTCAGTGCACACTGAGAGGCGGTACCCCTCTGGAACTTGGGTGTCAAGATTTATAATCTTTTATCAGGATTGAAGATGATGAGCTCTCCTCTGAGAGGGAGAATGTGACTATGGCCATATTACATTTGGTCAAACCTTGAGCCTCCATCGCAATAGTGGGAAGGTGAAAGGTAGAGCAATCACCTCGAGAGAGGGGTTGCCTTGACCAGTGGTTTAAGGGCCTAGGCGACTTCATATATTTTCACGTTAAAGAGTAGATGGGTGTGATTCAGAGGTGAACCCAGGGTTCTGGTGTCATTTCCTCATTAGAATTATCTTTCTTTTAATTATGTAATTCTTATTTTAAAAAATTGAAAAATATTATTTCTGTTGATTACCCCTTACCTATTCCGGTTAGGGCTTGGACCTCTAGTGTCAAGCCCCAACCGCAAGAACTTGACTGAGAAAATGTGGTAATAGAAGTGTGAAAACGAAATTTTCTTGTGGATCAATACCTGAAGTACTCGACGATTGCCGTATACTTGCGGTGATAGGAGTGTGCTAGGTTTACAAATATTAAAATTTAAAGTGAAGACAATTTTTCAAAGAAGATTGATCCTAGTTTACACTCTAACCTGTGATCATTTTCTATCGTACCCCACACTTCGCATCAGTGGGCTCTATAAGACACCAAATCAAGAAACAACAATTCTGAAAAAAAGGCAATCATGGATTCAAACTAAAAACCTCTATTGTGGAAGGAACTAATATTAGGAAAGTAGGTTCTTTAACTTTCATAGGTCGAATAATAGGAAACCCTTAAAGCACACAAGTATTTGAAATTTTAAATTTGCATGTCGTAATGGGAAACTAATACCTATGAATTTAGGAGGTAGAAAGGTGGATCGTTATGCATACTTGTGAAACTCAAAGGATATGATGCCATGAGAGAGAAGAAAAGATTGGGAATCAAGTAAAGAGCATATGGATTTAGACGAGTTTAAATGGGGGCAAGGCTACAACCCCTCTCTCTGATCCACACTCAATGAGAGAAAAACTCCACTATTCTCATTGTTCTACTTTTCTTTATAGTAGTATATTTTATTGTAATTTATTAATGTCATTGTTTTACTAGATGAAACTCAGTGGCTAAACTCTTAGTTTTTCGGCCTCTTAAAGCTCAAGAATAATTCTTGTTATCTTACTTTTTATCATGAATAAATCATTTGAGTTTTCAATACATGCGTTTTTGGTTTTGTCGACTCTCATATATTCTATTTCTTGTGAATAATTTCTAATGAGAACTTATTCATCCAATCATCTCATGGAGACATGTATCTCGTGTAGATGTGACTTAAGAAAGCACATCTAAAGTTGAGAGTCAAGAGGCTTGCCTCAATCGAGAACCAAATCGCCTAAGACGATGGGTGCAAAGTCTAGGAGGCCATCGCTTAAGTGATTTTGTTTCTAACATAGATTCTTCTTCGGGTAAGATAACAATAGTTGATTAGTTACTTTCTTTCTTAGTTTTGAAAGAAATGTGTGTAGTTTGATTGACACGTCTATCTCATCCACATAGGTCTCAGTCACAATCTCCTTTTGTTATAGCTTGAGAGAGCATATCCACTGGCATGGGCTGAGAGATTAATCACGATCGAGGAGAAACTATTGGCTGGAATTGTGGTTACGAAGACCATATCAATTAAGACACCTCAAATTCACCTATGAAAATGGTTCTTGTAGTAACTCAATGCATTCCTATAGGTTAGCATAGTGAGACCTGGTTGGTTATTCCTTGATTTCTATTTTTTATTTAAAACTTTGTCAAGAGAACATGAATTCCTTTATATCAACACGACAGGAGCGGGTTAGTTAACACCTTGATAAATTTGTCTTTCATTCGCATTCGATTGAGTAGATCCCAAATAATAACTTGTGTGAAATCTCTTTTAGAGCAATATATGGAGTGTTTTCCCATGACAACACATCGACAGATGGTTGACAAATTCCTCATTTGATGTTTTTATAGTACTTGAGTCGGTGCAGCGAAAGCAACACAATCTAAAGCCTTAATTGGATTTGGTTCACATATTTTAATTGATAAGAGGGTTGCCTAACCTTTTCTTGGAATTTCATCGTCTTCTTATCTAAAACTTTTCTTTCAATGTTTTATGCAAAATAATCACCCTTGTGATATTTTCCTAATCTAGATAGTCCTCATAGGAGATTTCTAGTGCGTATTCTCCTAGTCCTTGTGGTTGACATCCAACATGATACTACAGCTAAACTCGTATGCTTGTAGTTTTTAGATTGAAAACTATGAATATTAAGGAGGCATTTTTATACCGGTAATCTTTATAGATTATTGATAATGTGAACTTAAAATTATCTGGGTTCATCAGATTATCATGTTTACTTTTTTTAATTTATAGGTAAGCTAGATTGTCTAGCAATGCAGATTATCTATGAAGTGACAATTCAAATTACTAATGAGGGGTGTTTTTCTGAATTACCATCTAGGTGGTAATCTTGGTTATTATTAAGTTTCATATTTACCCTTCTAAATCTTCCATAAATAAAATATAGCACGATAAAATATATCATATAATAATAACAACACAAATAATAATAATAATAATCATAATAAATATTATTTAAATAATGTTTATATAATATAATATTATATTAATATTAACATATTAAAAATATATTAATTATTAATTATATGTATTATTAATTAAAATATTTTTTATTAATTATTATTATCATTAATTATAAATATTATTTTATTTGAAGGTTATTAATTACTTAATATATGAAGTTGTGAATTTATGATTTAAGTTTATAATTTTCAATTTAATAACATAAAATTTTTAACTTAATAATATTTATAAAAGGTATTTTGGTAAATTGATGTATATTACCTAGTAATTTTTTTTATAAGTAAACATGATAATCTGAATTACTAGTTAGATTACTTATATATAGTAAACATAATAATGCACATTATTGACAATTTAACAAGTGGTAATCTTTTTGCTAGACAATGTAGATTACTAGGTAATGTTAAGAGATAATGTAGTAAACGCCTCTTAAAATTTGTCGTGTAGCATCCTATCTCACATATTTTGCCAATGCACTATCACACAAGTTAATGTCTCAAGCGTAAATGCACCCTGCATCACAAGCACTATCTTAGTCTGGCCAACTGGTTGACATCATGTGACCATAAGAAATTGATGTTAAAAATATTTGATGGCATTTAGGCCCTAAGTTCCAATTCTATGGGAAGATGGCAAGGTTTGCCATTGGCTAGCTGTTAAGGGGATATCCCCAAGGGAATCTTAAAAATGTTTTATAAGATCAAAGGTCATCAACCAACTTTAAAGCCCCATACTTCCTAGACCTCCCAATGTTCTTCTCCAAGATTAATTTTAGCTCATGCTTGGGCAATTCCACTTGGCCGGCTTTTGTGTGGAAGGTGTTGTGACCTTATGCTTCATATTATACTTATATAAGAGTGCATCCAAATACTTGTTTATGCTTCATACTATACTTAGATAAGAGCGCATCCAAATACTTGTTACAAAAGTGAGTTCATCCTTCACTAATAATTTCCTTTGGCACCAAAAACTTGAAAAAATCTCTCTTAAGAACTTCAGCACAACCTTAGAACCCTCAGTAGGGGTCACAATGGCCTTGACCTATTCACACACATAATCAACTATAACCAATATATATTGGTTTTTGAAAGAAGATATTAAGAGATCAATGAAATATATGTCCCACTCATCAAATAATTCAAACTCTTTTGTAACATCTTATTCCTCCTAGCTATGTTACTCATTCTTTTACATTTGGTCACAAGATCCTGCAAGTCGTTTGGCATCCTTGTACATTGTGGTCAAATAAAAGCCACATGCTCTTTAGCCACAATTTGTTCATGCGAAAGTGTCCTCCAAAATCCAAACATGACAATAAATCAAGATCCATGGACCACATCTTTTGGAAACATATCCTAATGGCCCCATCCACACAAAACCTAAACAAGAGATATTCTTCCGAAAACTATTGTTTAGGCTTCCACAAAAAAATTGTTGCTTAGAAGAGATATTCAATGGAATGTCACTGCTTACCGAATAGTTTAGCAAATGCAAAACCAAGGCATGGTGATATGCTTAGGAGCATTTTATCGAAAATTTTTTGTTGATTGAATCTCCACTCTTCTTGGCCCCTCAAGCCAAGAAAGATAATTGGCAAAATGTTCTCCAATCCCCTTTTGTCTTGAATCTCCAAATTAAACCTTGAGGAAATAGAACCCATCTTATCATCGTGACTTAGCATCCTTTTAGATATCAACTACCTGATGATTGCATGGTCAGCATAAACAATCACTTTAGAACCAATTAAATAAGGATGAAACTTATCGACATGGCTAGGAGCTCCTTTTCAATTGTGGCATAGTTGAGTTGGGCATCATTCAATGTCTTTCATAGTACATGGCATTTTGTGTCTATGCATAGTCTCTTGCATCGCACAACAACTCTAATGGTGAAGATCCAATCCGATGTTATCATGACCGGTGCCAAAATAAATTAATGTTTAAGCTTATTAAAGGAACACTCACAAGCTTCAATTAAAAAAAAAAGAATATTCTCAGAAAGCAAGTTGCATATAAGTTTTAACAATTTAAAAAATGATGAATCAAAGATAAAAAATTGCATGTCCATAAAAGCTCTTACCAATGCCCTTAGGAGTTTTTTTTTTTACCTAAGACAATACTTTATTGAACCATTAAACAATAGTTCTCTCAATTTAGCACCAAGTTTGTCTCATAGCACCGAGAAAGCACTTGGACCATGTTAGAAAGGGAAGAATCATGAGGAACAAAACTTTGAAAAATCATCCTTAAAAAATCCGTAATGAGCTCAAAAGAATAAAGTCATCATATATGTTTGAAAGATAGTGGAAGCATTACATAATTCATAAGGAATTATACTAAAGGTAAATGTATCATAATACAAGTTAATATAGTTTTTTTTCTGAATTCTTTGAGGCAATATGAATTTGATTGTAGGCTGAATATCCGACTAATCTTTCTAACATTTGATCCAAGAATGATAGAGAAAAATTGACTTTCTATGCAGCACTATTAACCTATAGACTCTCCACCCTATTATGAGTTGGAATCAATTCATTTTTCTTATTTATTACAATTATCATTCCCCCTTTCTTAAGGATACATTGGATGGGGCTTATCCACGAGCTATCCTATATGGGGTATATGGTGCCTACATCAAACAAGAGGAAATGATAACACATTCGACAAAGTTTCACCAATTCAAAAAAAGACAAAAGAAAAAGTGCAAGAAACATAGCACTGTTCTCAGACCACAGTATGAGTTGATCATTGGAAAAACCCCTATATAAATTATTGGAGGCGAAAAGAAAAGTATCCAAAAAAATAAAAAAAAAACTATCCGACCAAAAAAAAATCGACACAAAAGAACTAATAAGTCGGAATCCAATTAAAAATTAGAGTTTTTATAGAAAAAGTTAAAATACCAGATTAAATTAGGACCATAACCCAAAAAATTGATGAGGCCAACTGAAACCAAATAAAAAATATATAATTTTTGTATAGTTAGTATTTCTTAATTTTTCAAATAATATTTCTTAACTTTTACTTGCACCCTCAATTAGATTAGCTTAAACTATTTTGATGCAGTTGGATATGAAAGTTATTAAGTTGAATTTTAATCTTTTAGTGTACTTGGCTCGAAATATATTAGTGTCTTAACTTTTTTTAGTTGAATACTAAATTAGGACTCTGATTGTTTGATGAAAATAAATTAAAGAAGAATAATATATTTTCTTGTGTTTGATATATGGCTCGAAGTAGGGGTGAGCATAGGCCGGAACGACCCAGTTGCCTCGGCCCGAACCGATTCAATTTATCGAGATTTTTTTCCGGTCTGATTATTATCCGGGAGGGTCAAGATTTAAAATACCCGACGTAATTCGGGTTAAAATTGAATTCTGTATAGAATACCCGATTATTCCCCGATCTGATTTTATTATTCATATTAACACACACAAGTAAATAAGGTTGTCTTATAGATGCAAAGGAAGGTGACTATTTGAAAGAAATAAATCACTTTTTCAAATATAACTTTATTTTTTATTGTCAACAGGAAATCACTTTCACACTAATCAATCACTTTTAAGTCACCAAATCCTAAAAAGTAATATCTTTTAAATAATTTCATCAAAATAAACAGAACCTAAATTACTATGAAATGTTATTTTGATGTAGTTAAGCTGAAAGTTTGAATTTTAAAGGTTGGTCATAATTTCACAATTGCAATTTAAAAAAAAAATTAATGTGATAAATTTATATTTGAATTTTTAATACACTTTCATCTTAAACTAAGATCTCAATCCAAAAAAACCGCAACCACTTAAATATTTTTTAAAACCAGTTTAAGGGTGATCTCTATGTTTATAAAAAATCTCAAAATTTATAGTTCTATATGCGAAAAAATCAGGAACTACTTTTATAGGAAACAATGTTGCCGACGGATAAATGTATGGTGCAAAAATATTGGAACAGGAAGAGCAGTCTATACAAACAGTGGCAATGGACAAGAAATGATTCTTGTTACTATCTTTATTCCTCAAGCATCGATGTAAGTCAAAAAATTTGCCTCGACGGATCAACTGTTCAATATAATATGTTCTCTCGTAACAAATCGACATGGCACAAACAAACAACACAGTAGATGAGAAATATTCAATCTTTGTATCATTATTCCTCAAGCAACAATGCAAATTGCATTCGCTCATTGTTGGCAGCAGTTTGCTGAATGTTTTCCACACCACTCATGGAAGAGTAGCTCTAACCTCCTTCCTATCCGCGCCGAACGACTGCATATATGCAAAATTAAAATATTTTGTCTGGAGCAATCACTAAAGTATTTGGTTAACTCGTTCCATTATATTAATAAACTAAGACAGACGAAGAGAATCAGTAGCCAAGCAATAAAAATATTTTTCCATTTTCCAGCACATAATCCAGGGACTTTTCTGTTTTGGTTTTTCTTTTAGGCAAATTCAGGGACTGATATAAAGAATAAATGCAATGGGTCCAGTTCTCAAAGACGTTATCTTTGACAAGTAGTGCGAACTTTTCCTAGAAAAGTGATGTCTGTCCATATGTGAACCCAAGTACAATATTAGAAGACAATTATAGATGCTCCAAACTCTTTTTTTATCACTTCCAGACCAATCATTAAAATAAACGACAGCTTTTTTTCTTGAGAAAAATAAATAGCAGTGTGATACAAATCACAAGCTCCGCTATTATTCTGGATCGATGATAGATGAGTTATAACCAATGTATGGATAGACAAGTGTGACAAAAACCGCATCTTATAGTAAAACCAAAAGTAGTATTTACTTGAAAGGCATCAAACACAGAGAAACTCACCTCCACACGGTAGCCTTTAACGAATACATTTGTGAAAAGCTCAGATGGATCAGGCATAGGACTTTCCTGTTAATAAATTGGTTAACAATATGTTAGAGCATCAGACACGTCAGACATTGCCAATACTAAGCTAAAATCCAATGTTAACCTTAGCTTTTGCGATTGCTTCATCTACTTCTTTCCTAACTTCTTTTTCAATATCCTGGAGAAAGTATAAAGATAAGGTGAAAATTAACGTCATATATATCCTTGTAGGTGTATCATGGACATTGTAAGGTTTTCAAAATAAAAAAGAATCAGCACTAAAAATATTATAGAACAATGAGAAGTTATGGAATATAATTGAGCGGACCTTCAGCTCAGCGGCAGAAGCTAATTCATGAGACAATATCAACTTTCTGATTCTCTCAATAGGATCTCTTTCCTAAGAACAACAGAAATAACTGTGAACTGTCATTGTTGACATTAAGGATCTAAAATTACCAGTGAACTTCAGAAAATGAGTTGACCTGTCGTACTCCACTAATCTCATCACGAGTGCGGTAAGTGCTTCCAGGATCTGACATAGAGTGCCCGTGGTACCTGTAAGTGTCCATTTCAAGAATCTGGATACAATCAAATAAAAAACTAATGAGCGACAGCTATATGTTCATAACATCAAAAATAAACTTATCCTCATTATCGTAAAAAAACTTATCCTAGACAATTAAAACCATTGTAAGGTATGTCATATGATTTCAACTACTCCTAAAATATGTTGACAGATAATAAAGTATGGATCAAGGCTATGCAAATAGTTCATAATTTGCTCTGGCAGACAGGATGCAACCCACAAATGAAGCTTAAAGTTTTAATTTTTTCTTAATGTTTAACTGGTTGTTCTAATAACTCCTTCAATTTGCAAATGACTATAAGAATCTAAGAGTATACTGTCAAAGGACATAAAAATTCATGTATGTTAGTGCCTAAATTCAGCTTCTGTTTTATTTTGGAAAAAAAAAACAGCTTCAGGTTTAGTCTTCTGGATCATAGACAAAACCAACTGCTGAGGAAGTTAAAAAGAACCCCCTGACTGGAAAATGTCAATCCTAAGTGCAATTAAAAAAAAAGCAACATGATAATAAGTTAGATATCTTACTTGACAACTAATGAGACTGTTGACAAAAAAATGAGTTTTTATTTTGACGAGATTAACCCAAATCAAATTCATATGATGTATCACTGGGAAACTAGCAAATAAGGAATCTATACAAGTCACATATTAAGAGTTACATGAGAAATCATGCAACAGGTAAACCTTCCAAATACTTACAATAGGACCCTTAGCCAGAACATGTTCTTTAGCGAATGCACATGCTTGTTTCACTGCAAAAACATCCATTCCATCAACCTGTTACAGACAAGGAAAAGCTGGTAAAAACTATTTGTGCAACAAATTAATTCCTAAATGTTTTTTGAAGAAAGATTAATTCCTAAATGTTGATGTCTTGTCAACTTCATAACTTTAAATTAAGAAATAAAGCTTCCAAGTCATGGGCAGAGTTTTGTTTAAGAAAGTCAAGATATAGTTGTCCATTTTACATGTTGGCATACTGCAGTTCATATAATAGGCATATGTGACGTGAAATAAAAGTTGAAATGACTCTATATAAATGTCCCTCTCAAAGAAAATATCTATAGCAATAAGTTTTGAGTGCTTGAATCCAAAAAAGTAACTACTGATCTGCCATATATGCAAGTATAGACAAGATGCTTCATGTATAGCTGGAAAGACATGCCTTCAACATAACTACAATGGAAATAATTAGATAATAAACATGTTTGTGTGCATGTTCACATTCCTTTTTTTTAAAGGACATGTTCACATTCTGTATTCTAATAAATGGGTACCCTGAGAAAAGTTATCATAGCCTATGACAGATTTAATACATGGAAAAAGATATTTCAGGAGCAATGAAAACAAACAAACTCTAATCTTCCACAGAATCTAAAGACATGATTAGAAGAAATTGGTGGTTATCATTCATATTTCATAAATCATCACACCTGAGTTGGTGTTTATTATACTAAATCCTTACATATCTCTAAATTACTCATAGTCAGGGAAAAAGTAAGCATTCTATGCAATAAATGTCTTCAGGAAAGTTATTATAGCCTATGATTGATTTCATACATGGAAGAAGATATTTCAAGAGCAATCAAAACAAACAACTATAATCTTCAACAGAAACTGAAGACATGATTATAGAGATTTTTGTCCAGCCATATATGATAACAGGCTAGCCCATTTGAGCTTGGCCCGGGGCCCATCTGATAAACTATCAGAGTGAGGTGGATAATAGGCCTAACATGATCTTCAAGCCGTTTGTCCAATGTCTTGTAGACTGATATCCGTCTGATACCTGTTCGTTAATTAATGGGGCATCCAATAGTTTGTTTGTTAATCAGTTAATAATAAAAAGCATTTAAAATATAAGTAGTTATTATTTATATATTGTATGCCAATGAGATAAGTTTGTTAGATAATAAAATAACAACATTAATGTTAAAATACAAATAATTTGGACACTAGTCGTCGTCAAAAAAATCCAAAAGAAATATATAAGTAGCATTTTTTAATTATTATTTGTTTTATTATCAATGTAATAAGCAAAAAAAAAGTGAAATAATAAAAGAAAAAGATCAGAAAATGTAAAAATATATTAGAAATATTGTGTTAAGAAATTGTAGATGAATGAAAATTAATGATATACCTTAGTTGTTGTATTATTTTATTGATGTCATGAGAAATGGAAAAAATAAAAAGCAAACCAAGAAGTGACAAAAGAGAAGAGAAAGAGATGAGAAAAAAATAAAGAAGTGTAAAACATATTAAAAAGGAAAAAAAATTAAAAAAATACTTGATGGGTCTACCCCGCTTGCTACGTTGCTAGCCCGTCAATTAAGATTTGATCGATCCTAACGGGTTGGACAAGCGAAAAGCTAATTGTGTGGCCTAGTGTCCTCCCGATAAGTTAACAGCAGATCGGGCTCGCTTGATATCTGGTCAAATCCTGGTTGATTGATTCCGTTAGGAGCATGTCCGGACTGTTAAGCACTTCTACACGACTAAGAAGAAGTTGGAAATTATGATGAATAATGGTGTCCGTCAGGAGCGTGTCCGTTGATGCCTAAGTTGGTATTTATTATATTAAATCCTTACATATCTCTAAAGGAGAAACGGATTCACAATCAAGGAAAGAGAGCTTTCTATGCAAAATACATATTCTTTTTTCTGTGGAAGATATATGATGCCCATAGAACTTCCAATGAGTTGTATACTCATTGCCACGACAATCAGATTAGAATTAAAAGTGTTCATTCACATCTGACTCAACTGGATTTTGGTTAAAATATGCAACAAATAGTCATACCCATACAGTACCACCCACGTAACTTCTTACATCAAAAGGAGGCTATAAATGCTTTGTGTCGATGCAATCCTAATGCTTGAAGCAAGAAGTTATGGAATTTAAGCAGGAAAAACAAAGCTAACATGCTGAACTCAGAAGTTAATGTGAGCTCTTCACATCATTTTCTAATGGCTAAAGATGTAGTTTTCAATTGGTTATGAATGACTTTTGGGTAAATATGTCTTAGGCACACATGTCGCTCAAAGGTGGGAGGGCCATGCCACTCACCATTAATATGGGCGATTTAGAAATAGAGGAACGACATCATTATTTGTGAAAAAGATGTTATGTGGAAAACATTGTGCATATCCCTTAATAGCTAGAGATCGGGTGATCACACGAGCTCTACTCCATTTTGGTAACACTACAATAAAAAGATTCACATAAACTTGTACATTCTGTCTTGATATAATATATATATGGATGGCTAACACATCAAGGTAAGCATCCTTTCCCACATCAGGTAAAATAGGTTTTATGAACAAAATGCTTTTATGATAGAACCCTCGGGAAGACATTATTTTGGCTGAACACATAAAAGAAAAAAAGTAATAAATGGTTTTGGATGATTAAGGGTACTTGGTTAATCAATCTTTTTTTAGGGAAGTTAATCATCCTTTTTCCCACTGAATATATATATATATATATATATAATTTATTTCCTTCCAACACTCATAATGGTCTATAGAAAGGTTGTCAAAAACTAATTTTCTTACTTAAAAACTGACGAGTTTACGTTTTTAAGGTTAAAAAATGATTTAAATCGATGTAAAAACTTAAATATAGATAAATACTAATCCGAATGAATTTTTTACCCATTAAAAATGTTCAAAAACTTATGTTTTTATGCATCAACTATGAATTAGGCAATTTTATGGCACAAGTGTTGTAGTGGCATTTTGGTTAGTGGGGATGCCGAAGTGCAAGCAATTATGAATTACGATCTCAATACCAACAACATTTGTATATTCTTAAGCAACCTTCTATGTAGTTTTTTCTATTTTATATTTTTTTCTCTTTTATTTTTAAAACTTTTTGTTACCATTGTTTTTATAATCTTACGATAATTTTAAAAACTAATATATCATAGTAAATTATAATAGATAGCAAAAAAATAGAATACTACAACATTAATGTAAGTAGTATGTTAATATTAGTTTGTTAAATAAATTTTCTTTACTATTTCATTTTCTATAGCATAATCTTCAAATAAATAAATGATATGATGAATAAACATATTATAAGAACTCAATATCTAGTATGGTATACATATATATATATATATATATATATATATATATATATATCTTATGAAGAATGTACTAATTATTATATACATATTTGTTCAATATATAAATGATATATATACATAGATGACTAGACAATACTAGCCATCCTTTTTGCCCAACAAAAAAATTTTGTGAGTTGACTATATAAATTTACAAAATATCATGGAATTTACATATGTATGCTTTGGAACTTGACGATCTTAGAACGAATTATAATTGAACTTTTTATGAGTTTCTGTGGATTTATGAATTTTAATCTATTGATTATTAATGTTACTTTCGTTTATTTCTTTAAAAATAACACATTTGATGTGATTTTGAATATTATTATTATTGAATCAATATTATATCTAAAATTCTATGTATTTACATATCGAGTTTAAAATACAAATTTACCCCCTCTAAAATGAATCTAGGTAAAATCTCGAACTTGACAACCTTGATCTATGACTTGCTGAAGACTTAAACTAGACTTCACTTGCTGAAGACTTGAACTTTAGAATTCTTAGTTTAAGGAATTTTTATGCTCCAGTGTCCAACTCCTTATTCTTCTTATAAGGTATCAACCATGTAAAACCTATAAATAGGGATTGAATTTTGGTAAACTAGAATGTTATCATATGCCAACAATGTGTACCTTTTTTTTTTCTCTAAGAACATATGAATGCTACATTACATTGCATACCTACATAGATAGTAAACAACTACAACCAGAGATTATCTGAAAATATTCATGATTATGGAATTTAAAGTACATAAAAAGTAAGTTCTAAATGAAATGCCTCAAACGAAAAGGTTTTTCTGTGGCATAAACAGCAAGGTGCTTGCTTCCTTTGCACTACTTGGGCCTGCCCCTAACGGATAAGAAGACCTTGGTTCGGGATTGGATGCCGGTAATTGAAAGGGTGGTGAGGAGAATAGTGGGGTGGAGCTCTCGACTTCTATCACGAGGCAGTCACCTCGTACTTTTGCGGTCTGTTCTTTCTTTCGTTCCCATATATTACATGTTTGTGCTACTGTTACCAAGAATAGTGGAGATCCGCATTGACTCCCTTAGAAGTAATTTCTTGTGGAAACATTCAAAGTCTAACCGTGGTACTCATCTTGTTGCTTGGAAAGATGTATGTCGGCCTTCTTCTGAGGGCTTGGGATCTAGATCCTACGTCAAATCCTCTCTAAATGGGCATGCAGGATTATGGGTATCAAAGGTGATTTATGGTCCAATGTTATTTTTGCATGTCATGGCCGAAATCTAGATTGGGACTCTAGAGTGGTGGTACCAAGAGGATGCTCATCATTTTGGACGGGGGTGATATCTGCTCTTCAAAAGATCAGACCTTTTCTATCTATTCACGTCGGCGATGGAAGAGATTTTTTATTTTGAGAGGATCCATGGGTTGCACCCGAGTCCCTAAAAAGTTTATTCCCAAGGTTATATGCTTTGGCAGTGGATAAAAGAGCCACAATTGCAGATTACAGGTCAAATACAACTAATTCGGCTGGGGTGGGGCTTCCTTCTTTCTCATCTCATCTATCTAATCAGAGAATTGATGATTTCACCCTCCTCCTGAGGACACTTGAGAGTTGTAATATTGAAGGAAATGAACAGGATAGATGGGTTTGGTCCTTGGGTCAATTTTCAGTGAAAAAGGTGTACTCAGTTTTGAGTAGGTCAAATGGGATACAAGACGAGAACTATTAACTAATTGTAGACTAATATGGAAATCAGGTGGACCATTGAGGATGAGAATCTTTGCATGGCTGCTTAGAAGGGGAAGACTTCTAACTAAAGTATATAGATTGCGATGGCAACCTTCAACTGATGTCACATGTGCCTTGTGTGGGAATGCAGAAGAAGACATTAATTAACTTTTTTTTCGAATGTGTGATGGCAAAGGAAGTATGGAAAAGGGTGGGATGTCAATGGCTTGATGTGGTGATTTTGGATTTTTTTTCGATTTGAGGGGAGACAACAAAATGTTATGGTGTTTGGTACTCGGCGCAAACGACTATTGCCTCTTGTGATCTTATGGAATGTTATTTTTGCATGTCATGGCCGAAATCTAGATTGGGACTCTAGAGTGGTGGTACCAAGAGGATGCTCATCATTTTGGACGGGGGTGATATCTGCTCTTCAAAAGATCAGACCTTTTCTATCTATTCACGTCGGCGATGGAAGAGATTTTTTATTTTGAGAGGATCCATGGGTTGCACCCGAGTCCCTAAAAAGTTTATTCCCAAGGTTATATGCTTTGGCAGTGGATAAAAGAGCCACAATTGCAGATTACAGGTCAAATACAACTAATTCGGCTGGGGTGGGGCTTCCTTCTTTCTCATCTCATCTATCTAATCAGAGAATTGATGATTTCACCCTCCTCCTGAGGACACTTGAGAGTTGTAATATTGAAGGAAATGAACAGGATAGATGGGTTTGGTCCTTGGGTCAATTTTCAGTGAAAAAGGTGTACTCAGTTTTGAGTAGGTCAAATGGGATACAAGACGAGAACTATTAACTAATTGTAGACTAATATGGAAATCAGGTGGACCATTGAGGATGAGAATCTTTGCATGGCTGCTTAGAAGGGGAAGACTTCTAACTAAAGTATATAGATTGCGATGGCAACCTTCAACTGATGTCACATGTGCCTTGTGTGGGAATGCAGAAGAAGACATTAATTAACTTTTTTTTCGAATGTGTGATGGCAAAGGAAGTATGGAAAAGGGTGGGATGTCAATGGCTTGATGTGGTGATTTTGGATTTTTTTTCGATTTGAGGGGAGACAACAAAATGTTATGGTGTTTGGTACTCGGCGCAAACGACTATTGCCTCTTGTGATCTTATGGCAATCTGGACCCAAAGAAATTCTTGTATCTTCAGGGGAGAACGATGTCATATGGACAACATCATTTTACATGCTTTAAAGTTGACTAATATGTGGACAGGCAATTAAGGAGGAACTGAAGATTTTATTTGTAATCATTATCATTGATGTAAATTTATAATATCACATGAATAAAACAGGATGTCTACAAATGGTAGACATCCTTTTCAGTTTCAAAAAAAAATAAACATCCTATGGACTGAGATGATAAAGCAATAAAGTCTTTCGATGTTTCCATAAAATTCAAACCCCAATTAAGCATAAATCTCTCAGGCAAGTACCCATTTATGAATGTATGAAAGAGATAATTACAAGAAGTTATTCCTGACCTTGAGACCAGGAACATAGTCGCCACGCTTGTAATACGCAGGGCTCTTTGCTGCTCTCCATTCTGCAGTGCCCATTCCATCTGAAAGGAGCAATGATTCGTCACTTTGATCCTATCATATCAAATTTTGCTTCTTCTTCTACATGGATAAACAACAACAAGGGCAGACAACATAAAACTCACAGTGGTTGTTCTCACAGACCAAGATTATGGGCAAATCCCAGAGGGCTGAGATGTTCAGCGCCTCGAAGAGCTGACCTTGATTCGCGGCCCCATCACCATACAGGGCGAAGGTTACAGTCCCTTCCTTGTTGTACTTCTGGGCGAAGGCAAGGCCGCAGCCCAGAGGCACCTGGGCACCGACAATACCATGGCCGCCAAAGAAGTGAGCGTCCCGCTTGTAGAAATGCATGGACCCGCCCTTCCCATTGGAGCAGCCGTTGCGGCGCCCCATGAGCTCCGTGAAGGCCTCGACGAGGCCCCCTCCGCGGGAAAAGAAGGTGCAGTGGTCGCGATAGGCAGTGATAATGGAGTCCTTCCTGGTGATGGCGGCTTCCATGCCCACGGCCACGGCCTCCTGGCCATCGTACAGGTGGCAAAATCCGCGGATGAGCTTGGCCTTGTAGAGGGAGTCGGCGGCGATCTCGGCACGGCGCATGGAGGACATATCACGGAAGAAGGCGAGCAGCTCGGCGGGCGTGGTGGTGACGGAGCGGGAGGGCGGGTCGATCTTGTGGCCGGTGAAGGGGACACTGGTCTCGACGGTGAGGACCGTCTTATCGTCGGCGGCCGAGGCCGCGGCGGTGGAGACCGGGCGGAGGGAGGCGGCGAAAGTGGAGGATGTGAGATTCCTAGGCGCAGCGACGCGGCGGAGGGCGGCCATGGCGATCGATGGAGTGGAGTGTTGGGAGGAGGAAGAAGGGAAATGGGGAAATTTGGGGTGAGAAAATGTAAGAAAAAAGATTGTTAAAATAATACTATTACTGCATACATTTTTTGTTCGATGGGCTCTTGGGCCAGAGTTTAAATAAAAATATTTTGTTTATTTGAAACTTTTGTTTCATACTAAAGTGTTGTTTGGGATAGTGGTTTGATGATTTGATAATCAATTAATAATTAAGGTAAACAAAGGTGTTTATTAAAAATTACTTTATTTAGTAAATATAAAAGTTAATAAATATTAAATTATTAAAATTGACGTGGGATATAATATCCATACGTTATATTGTTACTTGAATTTCAAAACATTTTTAGTTCTAAAATGATAAAGTATTTTTTCTTATAGTACTCTCACGGGTCTCAAGGGTTATTTCCTTCTATACCTGAAATATAGCAAATTTTTGCATCTAATTCTAAGGTTTTGAAATTTCATTTTGTATCCCTTATCTTTTGACATTTCTAACACTTAACTTTCGTTGTCTTGTAGCCATTTCGTTCACGGTTAATTTATATTTTAGCTTGTATCGATGAGCTCTTGCACGCCCAACAGAGCCCCCTCACGCAAAGGTAAGGAGCTCGCCTCTCACATCCACGTTGAGCTCTCCTCTCCGCTCACCTTTGCATGAGCAATCAACTGCGAGTGTCACGGGTCATTTTTCTGGCTCGCTCAAACATCGACGCAATGCACCATGTAGCATCATCGTCCGACCAAGACAAGCGTCAGTGCCAAAGCTCCATTCGCCTAGCCGTGCATCATCATTTTCATGGGGCATACCCAATTTTGTCAAAGGATATCAAATGAATGCTCTCAAGTTATCATTTTTGTTTTTTTAGGAATTTCATTTATTAGGACAGTCAACTAGTGACTAGCAATAAGCATGCCTAAGTAGTTTTGCACCCCCTCTGACTGGTCCTCTACGCCACTCTTCGCCACTCTACCCCCGAGACTATTGTATATTGGGGAGAAGCATACAATTCCCGGCTCCGGACGTAATATTTTTCCTTGTTTAATAAAAACTCTCATTTCCCAAGCAAACGTCATTTTTTTCTAATGTGCATGCGTCAATAGCGGGATCGACGCTCCGCATCGTGACCAGATGCTCCAAGACGCCCTCCATGTAGGTGAAGCTTCCGTCTTGGAGCCAAGACCCTCGGTTGCCCCTTCAGTTACCCGCGTCCCTTCGAAGAAGCGCCCGCTCGAGCACCCATCTTGATGTTGCCAAGCGTCGATGCAAGATATCAAACACAACACTACTCTGCGGCCCTGTCGTGTCCCAAAACTTCCATTGCTCACAAGGTCAAGACCCACTCATTTAGGTTTGTCCAGACGTCATGCTTGCCTAGACGTCGTACGTGATCGTGTCCGCATAAATGCTCTGTGACATGAGCTCATCACTCACCTCCCGCACAAGGTCAAGACCCACTCATTTTGATGCCAATAAAAATATATATATTTTTATATCTCATATAAATTATTTTTCTCAATTCTCATCAATTTCATGGATCAGTTTATATATTTTGTTCTTTTCATGTTGAGTCAAAAACTATGCAAGAATTCTCTATTTTGTTTCCCAAGATATAAAGTTTGTAGTTGAAGCTGTCGGGATGAGTTAAGTTTGGAAAAGGGAGTTAAAATAAGAACTAAGATAAGCAGAATCATAAAATGGATCATTTTGAAGATAGAATGTGGACCACGTTTAATTTTCGTGTTTGGTTCAAAATTCAATCCGAATTCAAATTCGAACCAACTATCAAAACGGACTCTCTTGCCCACCCAATTGAAATCAAAAATTGATATTCACGACTTGTTCCTCAAACACAGTTTTACCATTGGATGAAACCTTAGGGCCAAGTAGACACTATAAATAGAGTGTTACATCAACCTTTTAAGGATATATCTCTCTTATCTCCCTCTCAATTTTTTGAAGTTTGCGCTCTAGCCATATATAAGAGAGATTGGTTTTTCTCTACTAAAGTCGAGTCGTGAAGGAATCCAAAGGAGTATTTGTACTACTTGGGAAGGATTGGCATAGTCATTAATTTTGTCGAGGACAGATTTTTGGGTCAATTTTGTTTATTTTCGTCCTATAGATAATGAATAATTTTATGTTTAATTAATCATCTACTATAGAGTAGTTTTTCAGGGGAGGATGTATTGAACCCTATTAATTTCTGAAGTAGTATATTTCTATATTAATAGTTATGAATTTGCATATGTGTGTTGTCTTTCTTTGCATTGATTTCATTTTTAGAGTTTTCAATTAAAAAAATGTTCTCGACAAACTTAAAGCAGACCATGTTTGGTGAAGTGGGCCGATTGAGTGCTAATTTGATTCGTGTTGTGCTTGATGTCCATTTTTGGACACATGCAAGTCATTTTCCATTAATTTCAACCCGACTATTCTATTTTGTCTTCAATGCAAATCCTATTTTGATTATCTAGGTTTCAGATTCATAGTTGATGGATTATTAGATTATTTAGTTTGAGAGGTTAATAACTGGGATTTGTTGTTGCATACATCTTAATTTATTTTACTTCGAACTATTTTGGATTCGAATTATTTTGATTTAATATCAATTTAAAATAGTTAGATCATCTCGTTTTGAAGTCCTATAATTTTAAGACAACATTCCAAATTTATTTTGACTAGTTTAATGCAAGAAATAATAGTAGGAACGCAAGTCTTAACCTTAACTCCTTTACAAATTTGACAAATCCTTTCAACTTGTTTTCTTTGTCAAACTTAAACACCTCCAATTTTTTCTCTCTTTTCAAAATGTTGGTTAGAATTCTAAATTTTGATTTACATCACTCCTCATGGGAATGATATTTTCTCATTACTTTATTATTTATGTGATTAATATGCTTGATGACTTTAATGCTATCAGATTTCTTGCATCACTCGTAGAATATCCTTTTGGAAATGCTACAATCTTATATCTTTATTTCAAAAATTGACTTGACTAATTAAGAGTCAAGAGTATGTACACATAAGCGGAAGATCGAATAACATAAATATTTTGATAAATATTGTGAAAGTCTTTAAAACATAGCTAATTTCTTATCTCAAGAAGACTAATTGATGGTTCATGAAAGGAATCAAATACTTTATCACAATTCACAATATCTTGAAAGAGACCCAATAAGATATCTAGCTAAACCATATGCAACTCATCCAATCATGAGCATCAATTGCCATCCATGTCATCATCGCCCTATTCCTATGCATGAGGATCCAATACAAAGAATACATTATTCCATGAGCTATGATGCTCAATATGTAAGACACAATAATTATCTAAATATGAAAATTCTTAATAGAATGAAACATGACATACATATGGGCAATATGGTAAAGAATCAATTCACTGCCAACAAAAAAGCTACAACAAGGACTAATCCAAGACCAACATAAGCAATGATCACATTCAACTTTTAACATACAATATTTTCCTTCCTTTTCATGTACTTTCAATATTCTGATTTCAATACTTTGCATTTAATGATATGCTCTGATATTAATGTATTACTTTTCTTATATTTCACTTATTTCATTAGTGACTTTGGAGTGACTTTGTGATGATTTTGAGAGAGTGTTCAAGAGATTTCAGGAGGTTTGCCAATACAATAGGTTAGTGTTGGTGAATAAACCACGATAGGTGTCGACAATGGAGGAGGATACATGTGAATCATCTTCGTTGCTCGAAGGGGAACAAGCCATACTTAGTTTTACTATAGTTATACTACTAGACCCTAACAAACAATGATATCAATATCATGCAATGACTCCTAGTGATTCGTATACTTGGCGACCAAAAATTTTATTAAGTTATCTCGTTAAAACCCTTATCTTGATGTGGCCTAAAGGGATACTCCGAGTGACTCATCCATCTCGCCCCGCCTCCGGCATCCCCTGCCGGCGGCGCAAGCCCACGTCTCCGGCATCCCCTGCCAACGGCGCCATCTCCTATCTCTAGCATCCCCTGCCGGCAGCGCCACTCTCGTCACATTAACAGCCCGCGCGGAGGATCATGTTAATCATCGAGGAGCTCATGGAAGGAAAAAAAAGACAGTCGCCACGGAAGAGCGCATACCCTAGGTGAGACACATCGTCGCCATGGTGCCAGCGGCTTGCCGCGGTAGGTGACGAGGAATCCTCCGCTCCCTAACCCACGTCGCCCGGCCCTGGTCTTCGCTAGGAAGCATCGTAGGACATTGTCGCTTCTTCTCCTCCTTCTGCCAGCTCCCTCTTTTCTCCAGCCACTCTCCTCTTCGTCGGCCCCTTTCTCCTCTCCCGCTACCTCTATCCCCTCGCCGCCTACCAGCATCCCTGCTCTCTCCCCTGCGACGACATCCTTCGCCTCCAGGATGTTTACCATGTCATCCCAACGTCGGAGCTGTAGCGATGCGCCCTCAACTGCTTCAACGAGGGGACAACTGGATGGAGTATGTTCGACCTGCTCGAAAAAGAAGTCAAGTCATCTGCTTCAAGTGCAGGAGACAATGCCACCTGGCACGGGCTTGCATGGGTCTCGTTCGCTGCCTGCGATGCCACCGGGACGGCCATCATCAATCACGCTGCTCCTTACCCCGGCGTGACTCCAGCAAGGAGAAGACAGGAGAGACTGGCAACCAGGGGGCGACACACGCTGCGGATTTGACAACCTCAGTACCCCGACCACCCTCGAGACATGTTTTTCTCCCATGGTCACTGACCACTCAACGAATGGCGGTTTTCCTTCAATCGTACCTCATCGGGACAACATCGAAGGTCCTGGATGACCTCTCCCACGTCCGTGAAGCCCTGCTCAAGATATGTGGAACGGGGACGCCTTTTCATCTCTCGAGAATCTCCAGTCGGCTTTGTCTGTTGTTCCCGGGTTCTCCGCAGAAACGCGAAGCACTAATGTCGACGACCATCCCACTCCGACCGGAAGGCAGCCTCTCCTGGCGCACATGGTCCCCAGCTGATGGAGCCAATCCGACCCCCACGAACGATGTTCGTGTCAGTTTGGGTGGCGTCCCTCTTCACCTAAGGCATGCAAAGGCGGTGCAGGGGATCATGGCACCATTTGCTCACATTTCAGAGATGAATATTCCCTCGATTGGCTCTCCGGATGTCTCCTTCATCACGCTGACCATCGTCCTCAAACCGGGATGTCGCTTGCCGCCGTCAGTAAACATTTGTGTGGGACTTGAGCGATACCTCCTCACCGTCAAACGAACGTCGAAAGGCAGATCTTGGTCCGAGGTTGTCGCCGGAGAGCTTGAGTCCATGGAGAAAGGACAACAGTACAACCATCCCACCAATACCCATAAGCATCATACCAATGACGTGTCGACGCATAACACCCCTTCACCAAAACCCAGCTATCCACATTCTACCCAGCCCAACAGTGAACCATGCCCCAACCCTGAACCAAATTACCATATATGTCCCATCCCGGATGAGCCTGAACCAGAGGAGCCTGGAATGGATGAGTCTGATCCGGGCAAAACCCTCCATGAGCTAGAATCTCCCAACAATCTCATGGTATCACCACACCAAGGCACGACATCCAGTAACACATCAACACCCTCAGCTCGCGCGTCTCCCTCCTGCACCGCTCCAGATTCACCTGGCCTTTCACCATCTTCGACGAGGCTCAAGCGACAACCAGATGGCGTGCCTTTAGCTAGCACCGCTCAGGCGTCTCATGGCCCGCAACCGCGACCATATCAGGAGGAGGGTTCAATGCAGGTGGAGGCCAATGCCTCCATCTTCTACAAACGTCGACGCCATCGGCCTGCTCCTCGCTCGCCGGCAACAGTCCAGCCACCTGAGCGAGAATGCTCCTCGGCCCTAGAGTCTAACACGACGGCAATCTCGCAAGGGCATACGACCCTTACACCTAGACACGAGCTGAGTTCTTCGCCGTCCCTAGTACTTCTCCACAATAGAGACCCCAAAGAGGTCGAGACAGTTGCAGAGGCAGCAGATTTTCGCCACACCCTTCGGCGTTCGCGCCGAGTGCTCGACAGGTCAGCAAGGGGCTAGGGGGCTCGGGAGCATGAAGGGGTTTCTGAATGAATATTTTGACGTGGAATGTACGTGGGTTGGGGAACCCCGCGAGAAGGCGGATCCTAGGTCGATATTTAAAAGAATGGGATGTCGATGTGGCCCTTCTTCAAGAGACCAAGTTGATCGAATGTTGTCAGATGACATGGGGAGGAATCGGGGGTCAGCACATGGCAGGGTGGCTAGTGCTTCCTACGGTGGGCCGATCAGGCGGATGCATCCTTGGTTGGTGGACCAAGCTATTTTCTTTGGTGGACTCGTGGATGGATAGATTCTGTTTGTCAGCTCATCTGCACTCACCAGTTGATGACACCGACTACCTGATCACGTGTCTCTTCGAGGAGCGATGTAGGAGGAGCTCAGCAGGGCCCGCACTCACCTTCCACATGCACGATGGCTGATAGGGGGTGACTTCAACATCACCTTAGATATGGAAGACCGTCCTGACATACGACATGGGAGAGACAGTGGGGCTGAGCAGTTTAGAGATTTCATTGATTCTCAATCGATGGTTGAGTTCCCGGCCACGAATTGTAGATTCACGTGGAGGAGTACTGCCGTGCCACAAGCACGCTCGAGAATCGACAGATTCATCGGGTCAGTTAAGATTGTAGAGGCACATAATCTAGATGATGTCCAAGCATAGACCGACCATTTTCGGATCACACACCCCTTCTGTGGAGGTCTAATGACGGTCAGTCTCAGCGCTCTCTTTTCCGTTTCGAGCGATCCTGGCTACTGGAGGAGGGTTTTCGACAATTAGTGGCGGACCACTAGGGGAGTGTTCCAGCCGCGAACACGGCAGCCCGGACCCTAGCCGCTCGTTTGGACAATCTGCGGTCTCGCTTCCGGACCTTTTGTCGACAGATCAAGGAGGACCGAGGACGAAGGAGGATCGAGGCTCTCGAGGTTATTGCTCGGATGGACCGGGAGGAGGACTCCCGCCACCTCCCGGAGACGGAGGTGGAGGACCGTAGCCGAGCACAGGAGGTTGTTCAGCTGGAGGATAGGAAGGTGTAAACTGAGTGGAGGCAACGCTCCTGGCAACTTGGCTCCGGGAGGGCGATGCCAATACCAAATTTTTCCACCTATATGCAAGCTCTCGGCGAAGGACGAACCGGATCGACCACATCGAGGTTCAAGGGCATTGGGTATCTGGCCATGATAACATTGGAGCAGCCATCACCTCATATTACAGGGAGATCTACCGACGCAGACCGCCGGGCCACTGGCGATGGTCCCCGAGGGAGATTCCTCATATTTCTGACTCACAGTCTTGTTTGTTGATACAGGATATCACTGAGGTGGAGGTTACCCCAGGCCCTTCGAGACCTCAACATAGATGCTTCCCCGGGCCTGGACCGATTCCCGATCTTCTTCTACCTAGAGTTTTGGCCGGTGATACGGAAGGATATCATGGTCGTCATCTAGGAGTTTGTTAGTGGAAACCGGGGGTTCGAGCGTCTCAACCGGTTCCTGCTATTCATGCTACCGAAGCACACACCAGCGGAGAGAGTGGAGGACTTCAGGCCGATTGCCATCTCTAATGTCATGTATCTCCTGGTGGCTAGGGTATTGGCGAATCGGCTTCGGGAGGTGCTGCCCAATCTTATCCACCCAACCCAGTCGGCCTTCATCTAGGGTCGGAGCATCGCATACAGTTATACTATGGCCTTAGAGATAGTCGCACGATGGAGGAGGACCACTAGTCAGGCATTTCTATGGAAGGTGGATTTCTCCAAAGCCTATGATTCAGTATCTTGGTCTTTCATTTGGCAGGCTCTGTAGACTCGGGGCTTCCCGAAGACTTGGATTGCATGGATGAAGCATTGCATAACTACTGCTTCATTCTCGGTCCTAGCCAACGGGGCGAGAGCAGGAGGGTGAGTGCAGCCACAAAGAGGGGTCAGACAGGGTTGTCCGCTTGCCCCCATGTTTTTCGTGCTAGCGGACGATGCTCTTGCGAGATGCGCCCATGTCGCATGCCAGGCTGAGGCTATCAGTGGCTTTGCTGGGAGTCTGGTTCCGATCCTACAATATGCAAATCACACCACTTTCTTCATAGAGGGCACATCTCTGGCGGCCAGACGAGTGGCCATCATGGTGGACCTTTTTGGGATAGCATCCGACCTCCATATCAACCACGCCAAATCAGCTTTCATCATGTTTGGCATGGCGGCGGAGGAGGCAGCTAACACTGCAGAGGAGCTACGCACACCGATCAGTTCCCTACCGATCACCTACTTGGGCCTTCCGCTATCAGATCAGCATATCAGTTCACGGGCTTGGACCCCAGTATTAGAGCGATTGGAACACAGGTTATAGGGCTGGAGTTCGAGATTACTGTCGAAGGGTGGTCGACTGGTTCTACTACGATCGGTTCTTTCGGCTTTTCCAACATACTACATGTCAGTACTTCGGATGCCGAGAACAGTTATCAATCGGATTGATTCCCTTAGGAGCGGATTTTTCTGGCAGGGGTGTGCGCAGGACCGACCGACGAGTGCATTTGGTGGCGTGGCAAAGTATTTGTAGACCCACATCACAGGGCGGCCTAGGTGTCAGCGATCTTCGTTACGCCAACTAGGCTCTTTTAGCTCGATGGGCGGGACGCATCATGGGACCCGAGGAGAGTTTATGGCGGGCTGCGGGCAGTCTTCACCACTTGTTATGGACGGGAGCTGTCATGGGACTCGAGAGCTCATCTCCCCCGTGGAGCTTCATGCTTTTGGAGGGGAGTGGTAGCCATACTTCCACGACTACGGCCTCTTATGAGGCCATCACTTGGATCGGGAGAGGCCTTCTCCTTTTGGCAGCAGGAGTGGCTACCGGGAGGCTCACTAGTGACTGCCTTCCCTCGGCATCGGGCATTAGCGGCAAACCCAACAGAGTCGGTGGTAGAGGCATGGTCCGAGGCCGGCGGCACGGGATCTGGCTCATGGACCCCATTGTTCAGATCTACCTTGTCAGACTGGCGCACAACAAAGCTTCTACTCCTCCTCCATAGGATCGCCCCATTTCGGTCGGATCCCGCACGACAGGACGGGTGGGTTTGGGACCCGATACTCTACTCGGCTCGCAGGTTGTATTTACATCTCCTTCCAGCTATTACCTTTTCTGCCGAACTCCAGTTGGACTATAGTTCTATTTGGCGGTTATGGATACCGCTTAAAGTCATGATCTTTGCTTGGCTTATGCGCGTGGCAGACTACTCACTCGCGCCTACAGAGCGAGATGGGCGCCCCAAGCGGAGACATCATGTGTTTTGTGTGAGGATGCAGTAGAGGACATCACCCACCTATTTTTTGGTTGCTCGACGGTTCGGGAGATTTGGCGCCGGACGGGTCGATTACTCACCTTCCCTTCAGATGCAGAGGACTTCAGGCGGCCACTACGTACTTCTGTCACTAGGAGGAGGGCTTGGAGACCACTGTTGGCGACATTTGTAGCCGGTTCCTGGGCCATCTTGCTCCAGCGCAACCGGATCATTTTTTGTGGGGAGAGATGTCAGGTTGAGGCCGTTGTACACCATATTTCTTTTCTCCTTTGGGAGTGGGGTTTTGGGTAGGAGGCTCTTCACTCTCTGTTCTCTCACCTTTTTGATGTTCTCTTTTGAGAACGCTTACTTGTATATGACCTTTTTATAGATTTATATATACATGGATGACAACCGCAACACAAGTTGTCATCATTTTTCTTCTAAAAAAAATAATCTTGAATGCATCATAGGGTTTTAATAACAATGCAAGATTCAATGTTGAAACCATAATAGAAAGTAAATATGGAAAGATCATGTTAAAGAGGCAACCTCTCCGATAGGGTATGGACGCAAGTCGTGTTTAGGTAACGCGGGCTATGTTCTAGTCAACGTGGAGTGTGTTTGTAGGTCACATTAGTCGGCGATATATGGTGAAATAATGCTGACATGGATTGTGTATAATATCATTAAATCTAGTTAAATAAAAATAAGGGCATGATCATCGTGTTCGAGGTGGTGTTGATAGTGACATGGATGATCTAGTCATGTCTTAAACATCAAATAGATAACCATGGTACACGGACCTTGTCCTAGGTGACATAGACCTTAACTTGAACAATGTACAAGCTACACTGTAGATGACATGGGCTAGGCTTCTAGATGATGCAGGTTGTGTCAATCCCCACATCTTCAACATAACTGATGCAAGTCGCGTTCATTCTCATGTGGGCACAATAGCTACCATTCCGCGATTAAAACTCATACTTTTCATGCTGAAAACTTCATGAAAAACAAATTCAAACTATGTTAGAACCCATGGATCTAATCACATAATGGAAACTAAGGCAATCACATCAAACGACTAAAACATGAACCATAACATGCTTCATAATCCATATGTAAGAGGGATTCATCATAAAACATACCTCGTAATGTCAGTATCACATTTCAAAATATTCTTCATCTTCATATTAACATTGATCTCCTTCAACTCCACTTGGCCCAAGTTTTAGGGATGCAAACAAAAGGGGAAATCAATGTCGAGAAAGAGTAACAAAGATCTTTCCTCCACCACAAGAGAGAGAAAAAAGATAAAACAGAGAGGAGAGAGATAAAAAAATTTAGTGACGACCGGGATGATCGAGAGAAGAAAAATAATGACTTAAGAGAAAATAATTCATGGCTGAGGATTTGCATAGGGATGTCTAGGGTTTTAGATAAGGTTCATACAATATCAAACTCGAACTCCAAAATACAATAAAACTAGGACTTTAGCTCTTAGGACCAATACGACATGCATCCAAGTTGGACACCTTTCGTGTTTCCCCTTTTTCTTTTTTTTTTCCTTCTTTGACTCGGGAGGTGGGAGTTACATTGTAATCTCCTTAAAATTGAATCCATCTTCAAATTCCAATACATATAAAAAAAATAATCTAGCCACTTTGTCTTTCATCTTCCTATATGATTCATCAATATTAAAGCATTTTAGTAATTTGCAATACTAATACGTAGTCTCCTTATTGATACTTATATCTTTCCTTTAAGCATGTATATATCATTCAATTAAAGTTTTCGATTTTATAAAACTTTACATCTCAACATATTATAAGGATCAAAATCATGCAAATCATTTTGTGCATAATTGTTTCTTATACGGTCACCTCATAATCATGACATTAGCATTTTGTCAAATCTCTTTTTCCTTGAATACATAATCAAGGTTTATCTCCCTACAAAATCATTGATATAATTTTTGCTTTCTCTATTTAATGAATGCATATAGTCAATACATGTATCACATTATAACATTCAGGTGATAACTTCCTTAAAATTATTGATATGTATCTAATGGTCAACGTGTTTACATTACTTACCTTCGTTATACATAGCATTAGTCAGTGTTTCCTTTTCCACACTTAACTTATGTGTATATCACAAATTCTTATCATTCATAGTTACCCAAGTACATTATAAACTAGCTAGCATAAACATCTTTCATCATTCTTTGAGCATGAATATCTTTTTATTTCTCCTCAATCATCCTAATTATTATGCACTTAGCTAAATTCAGTGCATCTTAATTATGTAAATCAAATCTTGGAATGTCGACACATGATCATACTCATGGAAGACTATCCCTACATAGACTTCATATTTGTACATTCTTAATAAAGGAGATATTTAGGTAGTATGGGTACATCATAATTTATTAATAAACTTTTAGACGTTGAGGCACATATATCTGCATCTTGATTGTAACATGTATATAGTATTCTAATTATCATAAGGATCAATCGTTAAACTCCTAACATAATGTTAGATATCTTGAAGTATTTATCTTTATAAAACCCATAATTCTAGAATCCAAATAATCTTTGTTATATACTTTGTGACTTAACAACCTTTTGAAATTAGTTTACCTCTATCTGAATATCCGAGCTTTATGATCATTTATACATCACACTTTACTTGAGGCCTTAACAATACTACCCAAGCTATTGTTCTCTTGGGTAAAATCTTGCAAAGTACAATTTCCTTATTTCACTTCAAAGAACAATCATGTATATATTTACTTCTTAAATATCATTTCCTAATTAGATTTATAATAGTTTTAATACACTTAAAAGTTGCCACTACATCATAGTCACTAATATTATCATAATTTTCTATATGCAACTCGAATGGAGGAATTCTAGTTTCTATGAAAACTAGGCTTTGTCACATTTCCATACATATGTCATACATTACTTTAGACGAAAGAAACCTATCTTAATCTCATGTATAAATAGTACACCAGCACTATTTTTTTGGAAATAATGTGACATGGGTCATTCTTATAGACAAACCATTCACACACAATTCCGAACAAAATGAAATCACATGCTATGAAAGTTATACTTGAAGATGTTTTCCTTGATATATTATAATAGGATTTTACAAGACAATTATGTCATATTACCCTTTGAAATAAGTATTTAAAATTTGTACTCTAGATCTTACAACAACTAGACTTTGAGATATATCCTATTTTGATAATGTAAACCTATCCAAACTCGGCTTAAAGCATGGGTTACAAAAAATTATAGAGTGTGCTTTGGTTTAATTGATCACGAGCAATAAATCATTAATCAAAGGAAGGTAGCACATGTTAACCTCATTTGTGCATATATATCTTTTCATGTCATATGAATTCAATAGTACAATCTCATTACATTTACACATTGGTCCACAATAATCATACATTGTACTATAAAGGGAAGATTTTGAATATGACCAAAAGTGGTCTCATCAATAAAATCAGTTAAGCCATTCCTAAACATTTTTCTTTCATTCATTCTTATGAATCCTTATTTGCACCACAATGACTATCCCTTTATAGCTCCTTAACATTAATGGATGAAAAATCTTAACATAACCGCCATTAATAGTTCATGGTGTGTCACAGTTAACTTTTTCCTTTATCCAAACTCTATTGAAGTCACTTGAAGGCACCTTCAAAATTTCACTTACATCAATTAATAATTTTAACATGTCATCTAATTGCAATTTCATTTTTATTCCATAGGAATAAAATTCCAAAATTATAATTATCTTTTGAAGATATATTTCTCCTAATTTACACAAAAAATAATTAAATCTATATAAAAAATTGCAATCAAGGTCACACGAAAACTAAGATTCTTTTAAAATTTCTTTTGCATCATCATTGAAGTTTAGATCATATTAATACTTGCACTTGGGGAGGAAAAACTTAGAACTCTCCTTGACATACTTAGATCATATATTAATAAGAAAGCTTTATTGATATTCATTACTGTAGCATCCTAACCCAACAAAATATTATTCATTTCGGCCATTTGCCTGCACGATCTTAAAATGCATCTTGACATGTAAAAGGCATGTCTAGATATATATCAAACATCTCTCTTGTGAATTGCTCCTAGGTCTAACCCAATGCATGCATCTTGCATCCTTCTCCTTTAAAGACTCAAAATCCTTGTTAAGTAGTCACTCAATATGGCATATAGGTCCAAGCTAAGTGACTCTGATATCACATGTAATATCCTAGTCCATCAAAATATTATTCACTTTGGGCCTTGACCCTCACGATTATAAAATGCAGCTTACCAAGTTCAAGACATACCCACATATATACCAATATCTCTCCCGTTATTTGTCCATACGAGACTAACCCAAGACATTCCTCTTGTAACCTTCTTCCTTAGGGGATTCAACATCATTGTTGAGTGGATCTCCTACCATAGAACAAAGGTCTTTATGATGAAGCTCTAATATCATATGTAACATCCTAACTAACTAAGATATTGTTCACTTTTGGCCTTGAACCACACAACTTTGAAACATGTCTCTTATGTGCCATTGGGTCACTCTAATACCAATAAGATGCATTAGAAAGTCATGCGAGCTAAGGCCCCAATAGAAAAATATCATGGCAGTTTAGGAGGTTACATGTGGTATTAGATTGTCTTTGTATAGACTATTGTTCCATGATGGGAGACCACTTAATGAGGATGTTGAGTCCCCAAGGAGGGGAAGGATGCAAGAGACATTTTGTGGGTTAGTTTGGTATGGGCAAATCACGGGAGAGATGTTGGATATATTTGTGGATATGCTTTTGACTTGTCAAGATGATTTTCAGAATTGTGTTGGCTAAGGCCAAGGTGAACAATATCTTGATAGACTAATATGTTACATATGGTATTAGGGAGACTCTGCTTGGACCTATGTGCCATGATGATCACTCATCGAGGAACTTAAGTTTCCTAAGGAGTTAAGTGTAAGCCCAGCACCAAAAGAAGCCCAAAAGCTCGGGGATACCTTTGTAATTCCTGGAACTAATAGGGTTATTTGTGTCATTTCACAGGGCAGATATTGTAAATAAATAACAGAAAAATAATAAGTGATTGATCGTTCGATCGTCAACACGTGTCCTGCAGAAACAAATAAAAAATGAGCCGACCCTTCTTCATCTCTCTTCTTCATCGCCTCTTCTCTTCTTCTTTCACCCAACAGGGCTGCTAGGGGAGGTTGGCGCCGGCTCTTCTCGCTTTGATCCGCCACCACTAGGGAGCTGTTCCACCATCGGAGAGCAAGACGACGACGTGGCACATCCATCGACATTGGAGATATGGAAATTTGAGAGAGTAACCACCGGCTAGGAGTCGGGTCACCATCTCTGGTGCAAAGCGAGGAATCCGGCCATCATCGCCGGATTTGTGGTCACCATTTCTTCTGGAGGGTTAAGGAATCGATCTAACTCATTTATAATTATTTCGTGATGGTTTTTTACTGATTTCCAGAATGGTTTGATGAGCCTCCATTTCATATTCATGACTCCACCACTTTCGGGATCTCGCCGAAATTTCCAAGACAATCGGATGTCGACTGATCTCGAGTCAGTGCTGGCTTATTTATTTGACTAATATTTTGTCATTTCTGGGAGATGAGTTTCATTGACATTTTATGGCAGCCCCGTGTGAGTTTGCGCACAATCATCGGAATCGGGAGGGGCGACGAATGTGCGACAATTCCATTTTATATTCGGTGAGCTTCAGCTTGATTAATCCGTCGATCCAGCATCATGTTCTTAGAATCCGATATTATATTTTCATTCGATCCGTTGAGGTGTTCTTCAGCTGTGGCACCGCTGGAGTATCGAAGATATCATCATCGGAGCAGACGCCGGATCTGACCCTTCTTTTTCTCTTCTATTTTCCGGTGAACCGTAGTTGTTTGTGTCAATGTTAGAATGTATTATACTTGTATACTAAAAAGTATTTATGGGGATTAATGAAATCTTAAGATGGGAAATTTAAAAGATAAGATTGATTAGGACTTGATTGGTTTTATAACTAATCTAATTTTGGGACTAACATGAGTTACGAAGCTGATTTAGAACATTTAATCCGAAGCATGAATCTGATTTCTTTTTGGGAACCTCACATAATCATAATGTTTTATATATTTAAATGATTTATATCTTTATGGATGAAAACACAAGTGTAATTACATGTATGATTAGTTGATGCACAGTTAGTAATACATACATACATGTGTGTGTGTGTGTGTGTGTGTGTGTGAATGTATTAATTCATAAGTGAGTAAGAACGAGTAGTATTGATACTTATGTGCATAAGAGTAATGATAATGAAACGTGGTTTACCGAATATAAGTAGTGAAGGAGTTGGGAGAACAGTTAATGACACTTTAAGCTGGAACTAATTAGATAGAATGGATTAATAGAACAATGACCTTCTGCTAAGAACTAAATTGATAGCTAGTGATTAATAGGAGTTGATAAGTGGATTAAGGCAGTGAAAATGAGGTGTAAACTGTTTCTTAGGTAACTATCAAATAAAGGCATTATTATGTACACGTAATGTGAGTATGTATGTAGTCTACTTGATATAATTGTGGAATTGTATGATGTTGTCCAGATTCAGAAATAATTAAATATATAGATATATTATATAAGAATTGACTTGTAAGAGATTTAAAAGAATGATTCTTTTATTTGAACCATAATCCTAATCGTGAAGCATATGTAGACTAGAGGGTCTAGATGTATGAACTACCTAAACAATTTATTAAATATGAGATTTATAGATAATAAATCTGCTATGACCAAATTGATGTTTGGATCAACTCGTAAATGTAGATTTTAAAAACAACCATATATATGATACACTGATAGAATCTAATTGAAATATTTGATTTGATCCTCGGATTGTAGACTTGCTCGGACGCGGAAGACCTGGCGAGGTCGAGCGTAGTTGAGGTGAATGAGACTTTCCATAAACCTAGAACAATACCACATCACTATGGTTCATTATATTCATTTCTTTAGCTCATCTGATTGATTATGTTAATGATGTGATGATCTTTTGAGCTATTGTCATGATATGTTGGTTTCTGTTTTCCAATTGAATTTCGTATGGATTTTTATGGACTTGGCCTTTCGGGATTTATGTATGTTGTTTACTCCGATGTCGGGGATTGAAAGTTTCTATGTTATGCGCCATAATTCTGAAATGTTGATAAGTGCTAATTTCAAGTATTGTTTTGAAATTATATCATGATATATATGTATATCTCATGCATGTGCATTAGATATGCATGGTAGCTCATATGGAGTGAGGTGTTGATTATGATGATGACGGTAACTCTCCCTCGTGGGGGCGAGCAATAGCTCGCAGGGTCGAGGTGATCTACTTGTGCGATGATAATGATAGTTCATACTCATGACGGATGATGGCTCGCGTGATCGAGGGAACTAATTGTGGTGATGGTGTGATACCCTCGTGGGGGTGAGCGACGACTCACGGGATCGAGGTGGTCATTAGCCGTGGCGGGATGAATATGTGATCGCAGATGGCGAGGTGTCATGACACGTAGTTCAGCTCACACATTGTATGTTTTAACTCCTTCATTAATTGCAAGTATTTTATTATATGAAGCTATGTATGATATACATTTTGATCGTGTTTCTTTATGATTTTATTTTTGGATGGTTTAAATATTTTATGGATCCATTTCTTTCACTCACTGAGCCATTTATGATAACCCCTCTTATTATTATTGTTTTGTAGGTGAGGAGGAGGAGTTACTCCTCGAGAATTAATGTTGTAGCTTTATGCATGCTCATTGGGCTAAAAAGGGAAATAATTAGGTTATACGTGTATATGAGAGTGTGGAGAGGTTTTCAGCTTATGTTATTTATACGTGTATATGAGAGTGTGGAGAGGTTTTCAGCTTATGTTATTATCCATTCTTGTCATATTAATAGATTTGTACATATTCTTTGGACTCGTGTGCTCGTTCATCGGTTATTATGTGTCGGAGTATTGTGAAAACAAGGACATCTGGCCCATTACTTTTATTCATTATCATTCCATTTTGCTTTATATCATTTGGGCTTGGCTCTCTATATCTATTGTATATGCCGCATGGACTAATTTTTAGCAAAGGTCATGCCAAAATTTTTGGCAAATTTCAGAGTTTTTTTATTTTGGAATCGTTAGAATTGTTTCTAACTGTTGTCCGTAGAGTTTGAATTTGAATTATGTAGAATGTCATAACACCCCTTGCCGCGTCCCAAGCATCAGGTCCGGGGCGTGACATTAAGACTGCAATAAGCATGTCTTAGGTTAGTCTCCAAGAGGCAAGTCATAGGAGAGATGTTGCATATAAAAACTTGATGCGATGAATATGTATACACTTATACTACCTTATTGTTATGCCTAGATTATGCCTAAATGACATTTTTTTCCACCTGTAACACATGAAAAAAACAAAAACTTGTAGAGTACCGACTCTTTATGCAATTTATTGCTAATTGAACATGAAAGGTACATAAAATGCATAAAATGACATGATAAATGATATGAAATGCATATACTTTTTGCATGCATCATCGATCCATGGAGAATGAGTCCAGATATAGTAAATAGGCTAAAAAGATAAAAGAAAATAATATGAGAAATACCATGGTATACTTATGCACTGGAGATTTTTATTACTAATACTGAAGGGAACTACCAACATATGATTGTATTATTTTCATGACACACCCTATAAAAAGAAGTACTTTTTCATTATAATAAAATTAAAATAGTTAAAAGAACAACTTTGATTGATCATTTATGTTAAAGAAATAGTATCGATCTACTGATTCTCATTGTTATCGATACTGATCACTATCATTTTCACTATACTCCACTAAACTCCTGATAACTTGATAATGCCTACCATTGATTTGCCATGATATATCATTTCATTGTCATGTTGATTGTTATTTCAATGAAAGAAATATTTTGTTATTCTAATATGAAAATCTCTATTGATTGTTTGTTTTTCGACACAAGCTTTTAAAAATTTATGGAAGAGGACCTATCATCCATTAATCCCTGTAGGAACATGATTTCTTGCTATGTTGGTTGATGGTGTTTGCGGAGATGAGGCTATGATTGTTATTGCACATAATTGGGGACTTTCTTTTTATATTATTATGTTATGTCTCTTGTTTCGAACAATGATTTGTAATAAGGTACCGATTGGATGCTATTTAGAGTATGTATTTTGGTGTTGTATTTGAGTTGATTATGTTGATTTACAAGTTCTGCATTTATCATACTTGTGCTTCCTTTTACGTTATTTTTTATTATGTTTTCACTGAAGCCTCATCGTTGCTGACTAGTCATCGTCAAGGAATGTAATGGAGGCATTTCTACATGACAAAGTCCAAATTCAAGACATTATACATAATCTTTATCAAATGATTAAATTAGTGGTACGAAGATGCTTTTGTTTTCCAACTAAATGTTTTTTTTTTCAGTAGTGCCAAAGATAGGCTAAACAAAATTTGGAGGCGGGGGACAATCCGTTGCTTTTTAATGATGTGATCTGCTGGATAAGGTTTTGACATCGGACTGTAAGAGGTCGGGGATGCGCTCCTACCTATCGGGAGTCCGATTCCAAAACAACCCCGTGCAGTCCCATATACTTTTCTGAACGTAATGATATTTGGAAAATGAAAGTAAATGGAAAGTAACTTTGTCTTCTGGAAATACACCAGTTTGCCGGGATCTGGAGCTCTTCGCTAAAACATTTTTTTATGAAGAATTTCACACATCCCAAACTTCCTGAATATAGAACTGCTCAAGTATTCATTTATGTTTATTCTCAATATCAATAAGAGACAGTGAACAAATAATGGCAGGCCCATGTCAAGTAGCAAAAAAGTTAATGGACTGAAAGAGATTGGATATTTACATGTTCCTACAAGTCTAGCAATGAAAAAAGAAGAGTACATAGAAATTAATGGTGAATAACAAAATAATGATATAAATATGTTGGGAGCCAAACAAAAATGGTCAACTATTGTGTATGTAAAACTTAAATGCCTAGTTTCCAAGATGAACCTGTACATGAATTGTCCAAAACCAAATCACCCGGATTCTGCAGACAAAACTGCAACAATATCATTCCGAGCCTTTTCCAAGGCATCAGATAGCTTCTCCGGATTCCTCCCTCCGGCTTGTGCAAAATTAGGCTTCCCACCGCCACCTCCGCCACAAATTTTAGCTATACTTCCAATAAACTTACCTGCCTGGATGCCCTTTTTGACAACTGAAGGGGTAAAAGCTGCAACCAAACTTACTTTTCCATCTTTAGGGCATGACCCTAGTATGACAGCTGCAGGATCTTGAAGAGAATCAACGAGATACTCTGCAGCACTCTTTAGTGCATCAGCCTCTATGTCATCCATGGACTCAACTACAACTCTGAAGAAACCAAATTTCGTAAATTTATCAGAGGGATCACTTGAGTACTGAAAAAGAGTCGAGAAAATGAACCACACCTGATGTTTGAGTTCCCAACTACTAAAGCCCGGCTCAGAATAACTGATGCTTTCAGCACAGCCATTTTATTACGTAAAGAAGAAACTTCATTCCTACTCATTCTTAGCTCCTCTAGTGTGTTTTCCACTCGACTTGTGACATCTTCCGATTTTACCTTTCAAATAACAAAAAAGACATGTCAAAGAGATGAACATTATATAAGAGCATTGCATCTCTTACCAAAAGAAAATAATTGCACATTCAGTTAAACTTAGATTTATTTCCATGAAATAAACATACGATGGAGAAAAAAATCAGAGAAGATTAATAAAATAGTTGTTCGCTTCTTGATGGTTCCTATGTAAGTCGAAGGAATTTAAATTTATGTATACAATAATTCACAACAAAAACAAGTATATTGGTACATAAAAAAGAAAAAAAAAGAGATTATCTCTTATCTTTCAAATGAATTGAACCTAATTTTCTTGGGTTAATCACATGAGAATAAGCTTTCAAGAGAAAATTGAACAAAATATCATCTTAGGCATTTTCTAGCAAGTTTGATATCAAACAACTGCAAAAGATTGTTTTATCAACATAAGTACATACTTTAAGCATTGAGCACAACTGTCTCATGGTGTTGTCACGAGCAATGACATATTCAATGAATGCTTCACCAGCAACAGCTTCAATACGCCTGATTCCAGATGCAATCCCCTGTTCAGAAATTATCTTAAAGCCACGAATCTCAGAAGTATTGCTCACATGTGTACCACCACAAAGTTCCATTGAAACCCCGGGAACCTCGACAACTCTGACCTGAAATTGTACCATGTCATTTAGAAAACTAATAAACTCGTTCACCTATTCATTCATGAAAATCGGACCTAAAAATCAGCATAAATAGCTAGATACGCAGTTAAAGGGAAAAAAAAGGAAAGATAACTTTTTGTGGAAAGGAAAAAGGAAAAAGAAGTTAAATAACATTATCTACATGGACTAAGAAATTAATGCTTACTGTGCTCAAAATTGTAAGTTTATTTAAAGTTGCAAGATTGGATAAGTTAAAAATTTAAGTTGATTCACCACCAGAAAAGGGTGTCGTACCTAGTCCAAGCCAGGTGCTTCCTTTATGATAAACAAGTTATTAGATTGCGTTTAGTTGAGGAGTTTTATGTTTCACCAGTTGTAGAGTATAGATATTGTTCAAAACCTCAAATGACCTTTCCATGATAAGATTAGTTACAGTTCAAATAGTACTATAGGCAAAACTTATTGCCCATGCTGGTTCTATGAAGTACTATAAGTCCAAAGAGATTTTCATATATTCTATCATTAGCATCTATGCTGTCCAAAGTTAGATATTGAATTAGATCAGTGACCTACCATTCACTGTGCATGCTTCGGGATTCAGGTGGATCAGTTGGATTTTCTAATCTACTCACATAGAATCGTGCAAGTATCAGCAAATGATGAAGCAGCCTGTCAGGCAATGAAGAGGAAGTGAAATAGGCGGGAAGCTAAAAAACATTGTAGGACAAGCGCTCCATTGATCCATGTAGAAGGCGTTCAGTAACAGCATGACAATGACAATAATGGTAGTGGCATTAAATAAGAGAATACAACAGCTGGATTGGAGCTTAGCAATTGAAGGTGGTGGCACGAACAAGTGAAAACAATGATAACCAACTCAAGGAAATCAGCCTCCAGCAGCATAAGTGGATGGCCATGTTTATGATAGAGCAGAAAGCAAGGTTGGAAAACTTGGAAGGACATGCATCGGCAGCATAAAAGGATGACAATGTTTATGATAGAGCAGAAAGCTAGCTTTGAATAACTTGGAAAGATCGTGATTGCACCAGGTGAAATGTCAAAACTCAAGTTTAGCAGTGACAAAAAGGATGTTGAACAGATAAAGGAAGGGTTTTGAGGTAAGAATTTAATCACCAGCCAATCTAAATCTAAAATCTCCGATACCAACTAATATGAATCTAACACGCAAACTAGAATTGTCTACAAGTAGGAGTATTCCTATTCAGTGTCAATGTCAAAAATGAATTCCAACAATTGAAGCAAGAGTTTAAAAACAAACAGAAGCTGCACAAAGCGAGAAGGATAACTTATGATCAAAAGAGACGAGTACTATGATCTATCAACAAAAAAAATGAAAATTTATAAAGTCTAACCAAGATCCCTATGCTTAAAGACAAAAAAACGTTAGAACATCCTACATCATATACACTAATCAATGCCAGAAGTGTAACCAGTCCAGAATAAACTGAGTGAAGATTACAATTTGACAGTTATTTTCATTTGACAAGAAGAAAAAGTAAAGCAGAGTTGCAAAGAACAGGGGGCAAGCATAAGCTAAGCAAAGACTACTTAATATATAACCATCCAAAACCTATCATTTTTCTCAATTGTTTCAATTATTTATCATGTATAAGTTCCTTTGAAATAGCTGTAAAGGTGATTAATGATATGCACATAAGACAGCTATCAACATAAATCCATCAGCTGACCGTGATGGCACTTGATCTAATGTAAAAGTTTAAAGAGAAATATTGAACCATACCTGTTCCCCATACTTTTCACCAAACATGGCAATTGCACCTGCTCTTTTTGCTTCTGTTAAAGGCATAACCATTGTTTGAAGCTGTGATGAATCACTAATCCATTGATTTATTAATCCTTCAATATTCATAATCTCATTATCAGTTAGCGGGCGATGGAAGTTGAAATCAAATCGAAGCCGGTCAAAGGCTACCAGTGAACCAGCTTGTGATGTTTCCTGACCAATGACATTCTTAAGAGCAGCTTGCAGAAGATGGGTCGCAGTGTGGTGAGCCTAGAAAGCATTGAAGGCAGATGTAAGAAAACTAGATGGAATGATATTCCAAGAAACAAAACGTATTTTACTGCAAATGACCTCACAACACCATATTGAACAGCACCATTTAGTAATATTTTATCCATTCAATAATATGAAATAGTGTTAAAATGCATTTGGAGAGATCCAAATTATATTAAAGGATGAATACCGTGCTAATTAATATGCGTCCATCCACAGAAAAAGTCTGTGCTAGAGTAAAGATGGAATTTCTTACCATTTCAGCATGACAACTGGTGAAACAGGAGTTACTGTTTCATACAGGATAAGTTGTGATAGTGAATTTTGCTTTTGGTACTTCTTTTTAAGACCCAACAGAGATACTTTCTGGCAGACTTGTCACGTGACAGTACATGCCATCCAACCACCAGCATTTTCCACTGCTGTGCACTTTCTAACTTACAAAAAACATAAACAAAATTGGATCAACATATCTACCAAAGCAAAGGGGAAGGCTGCGTCCATATACAATCTATCACAACCCTGCTAGTCTATCAGAGCTTGGCATAGTAGTTTGTTCACTCTTGGTTGTAGTTCTATCTACTGTTTTAATATTTCTTTTTCTTAACAAATTGTTTGAATATTTAAATCATTTATCACAAGCCCCTTTTTCCTTTGAGAAAAGTTAATGCTCTTATTTGTGTCTTTGGAAAATAATACCATTTTGGAGCCAGATCATGTTTTTTTTTTTCTATCACAATGTTAAAACTCATGTCAACCTATCAAGTCTCATTAGGTAAACGCATGCCAGATACAGAGGTTGTATCATTATTATAAATATAGGAAAATCAAACATAGGAACTTTGATAGAATATGGCCATGTGGAGTATATTTTTGAGAGGGTCACGTGGAATATATTAAAACTAAATGTGAATGAAATGGCAGATTATTCACAAGAAACACAAAAATAAACTCTAGCTTAGTATCATGATAAAATCTTAAAGAGAAGATTTATTACTTTAGCTCTTTGTCTCAGTCTTGCATCAACTGCAGCATTGACTTCTAAGCCAATCTCTATTTTGCCCTCTTTGATTGTACCTTTGTGAATAAAGACACTTCCTAAAGCCTTCTGGACATCTTTAATTTCCACAACAGCAGTCTGGTTATTATCTTCAGCACTTCTACAGTACAGATATCCATTATCTCCAATTTGTCCACCAGATTCAGCATAAAATGGAGTTCTGTCTAACAGTATTTCCACATCACTGCCTGCAGAAACATCTGTAACCGGGTCACCCTTCACTACAAGACCCTTTATTACAGCACTAGCAGACAGTGAATCATATCCTATAAACTCAGTATCAGAAACACTCTTTGCAAGTTCAACATCATTTCCAACTGATAATTTGATAACATTGTGAGCAGCCTGGGACTGGCGTCTTTGATTATCCATTTCAATGTCAAAACCCTTCATGTCTAAACTTACACCTCGTTCTTCAGCAACTTCAGCTGTTATCTCCACTGGGAATCCGAAAGTGTCATATAAGAGGAACACATCTTTCCCAGACAAACAAGGCCTATCACCATTGCTATTAGCATTTAATAAAGCATCACTAAGAAATTGGTCCAACAACTTTTCTCCTCTCTCCAGAGTCTGCACAAATCGCAGTTCTTCCCTCTTTAGTTCTTCAACAATATGAGAAGCCCTTCCTTTTACATCTGGGTCAACATTCGCACTAAGTTTTATTACTGGCTCAGCAAGACTTGGAACAAAAGCTCCTTCGACATCACCCTCTCCATCTCCTTTTATTCCTAATAATCTACCGATTCGGACAATTCTTCTTATAAGCCGTCTGACCACATATCCTCTCCCGATATTTGATGGAACAACTCCATCTGATATAAGATAAACAACTGCACGCATATGATCACCAATAATCTGGAAGAAAGAATAAGACCTAAAGGTTATAATACATGCCAAGAAGATGAAGGAAAAAAAATTGTAGATAAGATCATACTTTAAGATTCGTCTGTGTAATATCATCTGCTCGAGCATATGAGACCTTTGCCAAATTTGCTGTCTTCTCTATAATTGGATATATCAGATCAGTTTCGTAGTTATTTGGAACCTGCAATATGTTAAAGATTTAATGGGTGTTAAATTTGATAATCTTAGATCAGCGTCAAAGAAATCAAAAGGAGACAAAAATTTCAACGTTTAACTACTATCGAAAAACTGCATTCAGTTTCAAGTGAAGATATTTCAGAACTAGGAACATAACTTTCTCTAAAAGTCAAACCTAGCAATGCTGTCAAGGTAAATTGAATAGCATGCCAAGAGGTTATATATACACTGTATATGAAATTTCAATATACATGATACTTTTTAGGGATGTTTCCATATACATAAATCATGCAGGATTTTTTCCCTGTACAAAGAAATGGAATGACTTAGTTTTTAGGCATAAAATTAGGATCATGCCAAGTAAAATATATCTAATTGACATAAACGTCTAATAGTTTTACCTAAAAACATATGATGAAAATGTTACCGAGTATAAAAGAGGATGCATCCATCAAGAAAATTTTCCAAAAGAATCTAAGTATTCATAGATAACTCACTTAACGTGCATGATTAACAATATTGATAGAAGTATTCAATATGTTCTATCGAAATTGATTGACAGACATTGAAACCATTTCATGTTTTTGTGCTTCACAAACTTCTAGATAATCATATGACAAAACAGGAGAATCTTCAATATAACATCAGAAGTTAGCAAGGATAGGTACATACGTTGCTATCTGTTATGCAAGAAAGGAAGTAGAACACAACTGTCTAGATAATTATTCGAACAAGTGGAAGCTAAAATGTGAATCCTGTCAAAACCTGATAGCTTTGTAGTGTTTAATGGAAAGATGAATAGCTTTTAATATTGATATTGTACTGTTAAAATGGAAAGATAAATGGCTTTTAATATTTTATATTGTAGTGTTAAATGGAAAGGTAAATAGTTTTTCACGTTGTACTGTTTAATATCATAAATGAGTGACTTAGCTAATCGAGTATTGCTTATCCACATTATAGAAAATGTGAAGCTTGTCAAAACCTGATATCTTTGTTGGAAGTTATTCATTGACACAGTTCTTAATAAGCAATAAAGGTATGACAAACAAGAGAAAAGGAATGGTGAAATTACAAGTGGAGATCATAGTGACTGCAAGACCTGCAGCTTAGAGACAAAACAAGTGAGAAAAAAGGTGGCCACTGGTGTTGATAGCGAAATTGGTATGTCAAAGTCTAACAAGGACAGTCTTTTTGTCATATTAAGTTGGAGGATTTAAGGTATAGGTGGAAAGAAAAGTGCTGGTTGTGATGGTTTAAATCCATAAAGAGAAAGGAAAGAAGGATGAAAAAACTCAGATGCAGATTGGTTAAAACAATTGATGCAATGAGAAAAGAAGTGAGCGAAGAACAATGAAAAAAACTGAGACGTTGAAGATGATGTTATAGGAGGTAGGGTGAACAATGGAAGAGGTGATGAATGCAACAGTTCAAACTTCGAACTGCCACGCCATCCAGCTAACAATAAACTGGTGGCCAACTGGTCAGGTTTCAAGGATTGTTTTGGGTCGGTTGCAATTTTTCACTATTTCCTTACTTTGCATGGACACCAACCCACTTCCAGGATTGGAAACAAAATGGGCAGTGCCCAACAGACCTCAGCAACCAGGCCCTGTTGACGGCAATGACTTTTAGCGATCTTCCAAGTGGCATGGTCTGCAGCTACAGCATTCAGGTGAATGCAATACATCTCTTCAGTGTGTTCTCTGTTTCTATGCTAATCCATGCTATCTGACCAAGGGAGATTTTTCTTGTGATGGATGTTTTCCTCTTCTTTGATGGTAACATGCTCAACATAAACTATAATCATAATGAAGTTCCATAACCAACCAGTTTATGACGACAACAATCCAATATTTCTAAACATGGATGAATGACGATTCTGAGGCTGAGAACAGAATACAGAGAATACATAACAAGGAATAAGAGGGAAAACATTTACAGAATTGAAGTATTTTAAAAGACAGAACAGAACGTGAAAATGGAAATTTTAAGCTTCTTTATTAAATTACGCAACACTGAAGTTATGTTTCTAATCTTCTAGCACAACATTACAAGGTCACCTTCTGAAGAATTCGTGCCATGCGCTCAAGTCCCATGCCTGTGTCTATATTCTTTTGTTTCAAGGGTTCAAGAGAACCGTCATCCTTTTTGTTATATTGCATGAAAACCAGATTATAGAACTCTATGAATCTGCTATCATCACCAAGATCCTGCAAATAATACATCAGTGTTATGTTTTTAAACAAGATAAGAAATGAATAAGAAGATATCAGAAAATTTTATGTTTAATCAGCAGAATACATACAGCATCTAAGTAACCCCTCTCGGGATGGAAGTCATAATAAATCTCAGAGCAAGGACCACAAGGTCCTGTGACACCACTGCTCCAGAAATTGTCCTCCTCACCCATTCTCTTAATCCGTTCCCTTGGCACACCAACCTGTAGAATGATATAGAAAAGGACATGGGTTTGACTGCCAACAAAACCATAAATTATAAATTTCAAGGAGCTAAAACATGGATTTTCCTAAAATTTTGTAATTCTTTATTGAATCACCAAGTTACAGTAACATCACAACTGCAGCAGAAAGAAACAAATCTTCCCTAGGACTCATGCCATCTGTAAATTCTATAAATTTAACTTATTTCATGGAAAAAAATTGTAACACAAATGTGCAATGAAGCCAGAAAAGAAATCAAAATCAGTAATGTTCCATGAATAAATGTTAACCTACTTAGGCAATTCAATATATTTAGCATATACTTAGCATCTACCTTCATTTTACTCAATTGTTTTTTAGATGAATCCACCAACAAGCATATCCATTCAGTTTCCAACTTAAATAAATTTTCGTATCTTATGTCCATCTCATACACTAAAGTTAATGGAAACTAGGTTACATACTGCTAAGATGACATCTGATCCAATAGTTTCTTTTTTCAGTGGATGAAAGAACAGAGACAATTTGTACCCAAAAGAGAAAAATATATACAACCAAACAATGTATCCTTATGAGTTAAGACTCTACTTTGGCATCATGCACATTCAACAGTGTCATACTTTTCGCTCAAATAGCTTTTAGTTTCTGTAAACAAGGCCTTTTACTTCTAAAGCTTTGATACGCAAGTTTCTATGTTTTTTCATTGATGAAAGTCTCTCTTTACTGAAGGAAAAAAGATTCTAACCTTTTATTATATACAAAACCAATTTCTATTTTGAGAAACATGTTTCAACGTTCAATGAGATGTTGGAAGACCACAGCAGATCCTAAAATACTAGATAGCATTAAGAACTTCTGTAACTGCTGCATTGCAATCCTAGAAATATGTGGATATGGTACATCATGCCAAACAACAACAGTAATACCCATAGTTTCATCAGATTTATTGTAGACATGGTATGTCCTGAGCAAAGATTGAAGGTATGAACCGAACTGGGAAGTTCAATCCAATTTCAAAACGTAACTGTTTGATTGTGTACTAGACTGTAACAAGCATACTGGGAATCAGTCCTGCATATCCCACTGCAGTCTCATAAAGAATAGAATAAATTTCTGCTTCAGTGCACAATGATAATTATCCAGATTTCATGGGTGTGAACCAATATTATATCATATAAATGTACATTTTAAATCTTGATAATAATAATAATAATAGCATGTGTCTTGCACCTGATACAAAGACCAACTACTAATAAAAACTACCTCATTGTGCCATAAAGAGAAGGCTTCATCATCATCCTCAAAAACACTAATCCACAATCTCTCAGGCGGTAAATTAAACCTGAAAAAGGTAGAAGTTCAAGTTATACTTCACAATCAAAAGATCTTGATCCAGAATAGACATATAAATCTTATAAGAAGTCAAAGACAAAATTAGAACGAAGAATTGTAAGCACATACTTAAGCTTAAAAATGTAAATCAAACTTCATAAATGTGACAGTATATTTGGTGCCAAGAGCTTGTATCATTTGACAAAAATTCTAGCAAAAGTACTAGCTGCCCCCTTGTCCAAAAATTCAATTTCATAATAAAAGATTTTCAATGTGATATCATTAAGCATCCATTCTTTGACTTGGGATTCATGAAGATGTTTATTTCTATATGAATAAACTTTGAAAATAAAACTAAAAACCAGACAGTCAGGCTATTTCAGTGATGTTTATGCATATATCCTCAGTTTTTCATCAATATTTAACCAATGTACAGTTTTTTTTAAGAGGAGCAATGTATAATTTTAACAAGCCTTGGTTATCAAGATAACTCCTATGCTAGCGTTGGTTATACTTTCAGAAATGTCATTCAACTAGATGAAAACTCTATCTCATTTTCTTACATTTTTTGCTTAGCTTTAAGAAAGTAGAATATTCAAATACTCTCCTCTTCAGACTGTTTTTTATCTAAAGATGCTAATGCCCCTTTGTTTCCAGGATACCCCAGTGGATATCTAACGTAAAGCATATCTCACCAGAATTTTTCCTAGATTAATCATATATAGTATTAAACTAGTAAAAAAATCAAACACTAGAAACTTAGGCCACAGATCACCCAGTTTATGTAAAAATGCATGACCCAACAAAGATAGGACCTAACATTCTGTAGTTTTTAATGCAAAGAGGATGACTGCAAAATAAAGATGAGGACGTTCCAAATAGTGGAACTATAGTACATGTATCATTGATTATTCTTGTAATCTTGGTAGCATCTAAGATAAAGAAGACTAAATATCACGTATATAAGTAGTGGAATTACACACAAATTCTCAAATCGCTTCAATTTAAATGGCAAAAAACAAAAAATACAATCTTCAATTCACAAAATGATTAACGACAATAAATGAACTAGATGCCCCAAATAAAAGGAAAGCAAAATAAAGAAACCAACAATAAAAGAATCAGGTGTGTATTAACATATAAGCCCGCACTATACTTAGTTTACTGATAGCCTCAATATTGAAACCATTACATTGGATACCTAAATGTAGTAGAAAAACCAAACTATCAAACAACAACAACAACAACAAAGCCTTATCCCACTAGGGTTGACAAAATGGTTAAAAAAATGTCAAGAGATCTGATTTTTCTGGCCAAATAGCATTTATGCAAGTGTCATTCTCCAGTATGACAAATTAAATTTACCAATATAGAGTTCATGGCCCTTCGGTAAAAAAGATTATGCATACTCCTTGGTTGTAAGTTCCCAAGCCCACACAATAGCCTCCTTCTTGAAGTAATCGCCAAAACTGAAGTTTCCCAGCATTTCAAAAAAAGTATGATGACGAGTGGTTCGACCAACATTCTCGATGTCATTTGTTCTTATGCAACGCTGAGATGTTGTAGCACATGGTACAGTTCTAGGTTCCTACATAATATTCCCAACGACATTCTTTTGTCAGAATGTTGAAACACAAAAGAACAAAACACTAAGAATATCAAATATGTTTACTCATTGATATAACGTAGAAGTGTACAATTAAGCAGAAACATCTAATTGTATTAACATTTAATTATTGATGACTTTAAGCACTGTTTATATTCTTATTACTAGATTAAAATATATTCCACAAACTGCCACATTAGAGTGACCTCTTGAAGTTTTCGTTATGTTGTGCATATAGTGTCTGGGTAATTAGCTTGTATAGCAGACTCTCGCCCCGTGCACCAATTAGTGCCAAAGTATATATGCAGTTACACATCAACCACATATCATGATAGTCATTTAACTGAAGAAGGAATAACTTACAAGTCAAAACCAAACTCATTTAACTAAAGGAGTAGCCTATAACCACACACCATTTTTTTCATTTTAGATCTTGTTTTACTTGATAGCTAAGTTGAAGGCATAATTAGTATCCATTCTCTAAGAAGGGATAAAGAATGATGAGCAGCATCAGATATTTCTACCTCCTTTTCTATATTGTGTAAGGGTGAACATAAACAATATTACCATTCTATGGAGGTGAATAAGAGGACATGCATTCGTTTAGGAGGATATACCTTTCCAAGAAAAATAGGCTTAAATTGAAGCATCCCAGCAATTGTAAGCAAAACTGTAGGGTCATCTGGCACAAGTGAAGAACTCGGGAGTATCTTGTGCCCTCGTGAAGCAAAGAAACTGAGGAACCGTTGTCGTATAGCATCCCCACTATTGTGATCATCTACATGTGCCTTTTCTTCAATTTCTTGTGTGGCAGGTTTAATTGAAGCTGAATCAATGGATAAACAAATCATGTGATGCCTCCTTTAGATAGAGACGACAAACTCTGATTGAAAAGATAGAAAGAACATGGAGATCAGACCTGAGATGCTTCTTGTTATCTTCTTTCTCCGTTGTGGAGATAAGTTGCATGAATACAAGGAAGAACCTTGTAGAGGCATTTGATGTGAAATACATACATATCCACTGCCGTTGTAACCTAAAACTAGAAAAAAGTCCTTTAATTCATCAATGTAATTAAAAAAACCACTTAAAAGACAGCTAATAAGGAACAATGAACAGATAAAATTACTGCAAAACACCAACTATTGGATATAGAATATGATGTTGCACAAGTAGATTAACAGCAAATTGTTGCAACTTCTGCTTCTGGCTTTTATTCCCACATATTTATGCATCTTTTAAAGCTCCCTAAAAGAACACTCGTAGTATTAACTAATTGAACAAAACATCCCCTGAATTAAACTCCAAAAAGAACTTTTATCAAAAGGTTTTGCCACCCCATCACAACCCTAACCAAGAATTCAGTCAGAAGTTTAACCCGTTAAGTGTAATCATGTCGCCACCTCCAGTGAGTGATTTCAGAGTCACCACTGTTACAACAAGGACGCAGTAAGAAGAAGGCGCCTGGGATTTTACCGGGAAAGGACCGTTGACGGCAGCGGAGGGAGGCGAGAGAGCGGTGGTGGCGGCGGCGAAACGACAAGGGACGAGGTGGGAGGGCGGTGGGGGCGTCTGCTAATTTCAGTCCCTCCATTGCTGCTGCAGAGTGAGCGATGTTTGTGATGATTTCTTATCTGTGGAAATGTTTCTTTATCTCGAAATGGTGCTTTTAACTTGGAAGCGTGTGGACGGGAACGAGGGAGAAGTTGAGGCCACTTGTTTCATAATTGATTGTGTCATCATGGACGTAGACTATGTTTTTCTGGTCATTTCCGAAATGAATCAATGAGACATAGGTAAGAAGAAGCCCTAAGGCAAGCCCTATTATCTTTAATTTGGTGAACTTTTAAAATAATTTTCATACGTATATAATTCTTCTATAATTTTTATATTCAAATTGAGACAAATAGAATATGGTATAATATCATATCCTTAATTTTGATATAAACCAATTGATTAATGAAAATATGATGAGAACTCATTATTTTCATATTATGGCCATAAATTTTACATCATTTTTTTATTAATCACTCAGGAGTCAGGACATTCCTCCAACAAAAGTTGTTGATTCCTTATTGAACACTTAAATGCCTTTACAATTTTCTAATGTCACCAATAAATGTATTAATATATCCAATTGGATTATCATTAACGTTATCAAATGAACATCATTAATATACAAGTCAGCAATGTGTCTCAAGTCAAATGATCACACATTCATTGCATTTGAGAAATCTTGATAATAGTCTAACCATCAAGATTCTCATGTGAGTCAGGTTAGTGAACTTGTTCTCCGATAATCACATATGTATTTATCTTAATGCATAAAAAGAACTAGCACTATCAAATCATTGACTAATAAACTACAAAATCAGCTAATTTGAATATTGTTGACTTATGATCAATCATTTAGGTGATGAACATATTTTGAAGTGAGCATCACGAGACTCATATTATTATCATATCATATATTGTTTGTCATAACTAGACTTCATGGTAAATATCATTAAATCATGTTTAAGACATATAAAGGGAACATGCTAAGAATAATATAAGTAAGCATGATTAAATAATTTTACTAGATCAAATTATATTTAGGGCACAATAATCATTAAACAAAAAAAACTCTAACTTGCTTTAAACCAATATGTTTCAACTTTCAAATCCTTCTTCTCAAGATGCTTATTGAATGTTGATACAAACAATGGTTTAATTAATGAGTTTGCCAAATTATCCAATGAGCGGATCTTTTGGATGCTTGTGAGTTGATGCGCTTGATAATAATTAACCAAATAATACTAGTGATGGATATACTTGTTCTTTTTATGAGTCCTTGGCTCAATGATTTGTGCTATTACTATGATATTATCATAATAAAGTAATATCTTATTTCTTTGTATTTGAAAAAATCATGAGCTCAAAAGTAAATTTTTATTTTCATGCAACTTCCTTTGCAACATTTGATGCAACAAAACACTTTTGTGGTGGAGTCAACTATCTTATTTAGAACTCTTCCAAGTCACAACTCCTCCATTTAGAGTGAATATATATATATCAAGTTACATTCCTGATTGTCAACATCTAACATGAAGTCAGTAACGGTGTAAACTTTCATTCACCATGTTGTGTTCTCCATAAAGTAAGATATAATCATTTGTCCTTCTTAATTACATAAGGACATTATTAACATTAATCCAACATTCTAAACATGGATTAGATCGATATCTACATATCTTGGTATGAAGAACACATTGAACAACTAAAATTTGACTAAAATATTTCTACATCATTCCTAATGAGTAGAATGTTATCAACATTATATATTACAAGGAATATTATGTTACTCCCACTAACCCTTTTGTACATTACATAATACATAAAGTGTGATATTAGTGGGTAGATAAATATTTTGAGGTATTATCATATTCAACTTGTGTACATTGAATTTCTTCAAATTCAATATTACTCCCATTGTCCTCTTGTAGTACAAATACTCGTTCAAGGAAAGTGGTATGTCATGAGATAATAAGATTTTATTGTTCTGACATATCAAAATAATATCCTAAACTAGCTTTAGGAAGTCCCATAAATCTNGGATGAACTGGTGTATTAAAATTTTTAACTCTAAATTGTATTATCGTATTGGAAGCAAACACAGAATAATTGCAAGTAACACTAAGTGTAAAGAAAGAAACAAACACAACAAGTTTGTTGATAAGGTTCAACCGAAACTCTTGGCCTACGTCTCCGCTCCGATCTTCTCGAACTCGATACCTCCGGAGATCACTAGCTTTCCTTCTTCAAGAGCGAAGGCTCCCTTACAACTTCTTTCTCCTTCCTAGATTTAGAGGGCAAGGAGAAAACCTCTTACAATTTGAGCTCAACTCTTGAACACTCAATAACTTCCTTATTTTCTAGATTCTCACAAGAATGCTCTCAGAAGGAGGAACTAAGGATTCTCTCACAAGTTCTCAAAAATAAAATTACCAAAGTTGATTCCCAGACTCTTGGGACTTAGTTTTATACCTTTACAAGACAAACTCATCTCTCTCTCACAATAACTAGCCGTTAAAAAGGTACTGTCATTTTCACCTACTCCTCAGTCGATCGCTTCTTCTCTTTGGGCGACCGTTGATCTGGTGAATTCAATCTTCAATCGTCCACAGCTCTTCTTCGGATGTCCGATGTCACGGGCTTTAGTCTTAATTGGTTCGCTAAGCTTTCATAGGTCGTCCACTGCTTCCCACTGAGCACATTGGGTGACCTTTGCTTCTTTCAATTTTCTACGTCAAGCTCCTTCGGTCGCCCACTGATTGTACACGAATCTTTCGGACGACCTTTCTTGACTTGAACATTTTTCTTCAACCATCCTTTAATCCTCCATTGTTGTTGATCAGAAACTTCGGATGACCGCTGCTTGACTCCTGCCTTGGGTTGATATTTTCAAGTCTACAACGGTCGCCCACTGATTACGCTCAGAGACTTCGGGCAACCTAACTTCTTACTTCAAGCTGCTTTGATCGTCCGCTGCTTTTCCACGAATCTATCGGACGTCCATCTCTTTTCTTCTAAGCTCCTTTGATCGTCCGCTGATTTTCCACGAATCTATTGGACGCCCATTTCTTTTCTTCTGAGCTCCTTTGGTTGTCCGTTGATTTTCCACGAATTTATAGGACGTCCATTTCTTCTTCATCTGACATGCTTCGATCGCCCGCTGGTTCAACACTGAATACTGCAGCGTCCTTTCTTCATTTTCTAAAACTTCTTCGGTCGACCACTCATTCCACATTGAAGATTTTGACGACCTCTTCTTTTCTTTTGACATACTTCGGTCGTCCACTGATTCTGTTCAGCTACATCCGACGACCTTTCTTTCTTCCTTTGAACTTCTTTGGTCGTCCACTGTTTCCATCATGAAGAGTTCAGATGACCTTTCCTCTCTTACTGAAGAACTTCAATCGTCCACTGGTTCCAGACTGAATGCTTCGGACGACCTTTGTTGCCTTCGCCTCAAACATCTTTACTCACTCTCTTCATAGGGCATCCACTGAACCCTGGAGCGCCCATTCCTTCAACCGTTATACTGTTGACTTCGAACCTTCGGTCGCCCACTGATGTCACTCGTACACATCGGGCGACCTTTCATGCTCAAGTCTATCTTCGATTGTCCAATCTTTATCTTCGATCGACCTTTCTTTACTTAGCTTGATATCTTCAGCTCTCTGCTCCTTATTTCGGTCACCCTCTTCAAATTCTTAGGATGACACCACTGCATACTTAAAATTTTTCTCTTCTCTTCTTTATACATATGTCATCTGTTTCTCAACCTTTGGACAACCGTTGTCCTTTAGAAGTAAAAATCTTATCTTCTTCACACACCAAATCGAAAATCATTTGTATAACTAACCTTCATCATCAATTTGTGATCATCAAAATAATATCGGGATCTTAGATTTAATAATCTCCCCCCTTTTTATGATTACAAATTACTGAGGAGTAACTTAAGGTTAGTTTCAAAAGAAAATCCAAATAAAATTTCAACTAACCAAGTTTACTCCCCCTAAATCATATATCTTCCATTTTCAAGCATTTCTCCCCCTTGATACATGCATATTAATAAAATTCAACTTCAAGAACATTATGCATTGAACTTAAAAGTTATCACTGAAAGTCATTCATAAAAACATATCATTGCTCAACAGGTTCAAAACCATAATCATCACATTTCTGAAATATAGGATATCATACATCATTCGTACATCAGGAAAATTCAAGTTCAAAATGTTTTAGTTTTGAAAAGAACATAAACACATTCACACAAATTTTGTCTATAATAGAGAGCTATCTATCTATTTTTTTCTCGTCCTTATTTTTCCTCCTTCTGAAGCTTTTTCCAAACTTCTTTTCAGGAGGAGGTGCAATTGAGGAGGAAGTATTTTTATCTTTGGCCTTGATTGCATCATTGGGTGAAGAAGATAGATTTTCTATTTCTTCAATGGGGAAATCTTCTTCCATAACTTTCTTAGCAGTCTCTTCTATTATCTTATTTGCTACTTCCATTATCAGACTGTTAAGATCAATATCTTCCATCATTTTCTGGACTTCCTCATTTTCTCCTTGCATAACAACTATTTCTTGTATCTTATCTCCCCCTGAGTGTGTTGCCCTCTCCTGTGCTTCTACTTCTATTCTTTCTCCTCCTCCTTTTTCAGTTCTTTCCTTGACTTTCTCTTCTTCTTTCTCCTCTCTTCCTCTTTGTTCTTGCTCAGCTCTTTCTCAAACTTCCTCATCTCTTTTCCTTTCTTCTTCTTGACGTCTGACCTCTTCTTCTTCAGCAATGACATCTTCTACTTTAACAATGTCATTTTCTTGACCAGCATCATTTTATTGACCAACATCATCTTTCTCTACATCAGCAATGTTTTATTGACCAACATCCTAGGAAGAACTACATGGGTAATTATGTGGTGGATGACTTTCATGTTGGGCTTAGGTCCTTGTGAAAAGATCCTTGAATGAAGGTATCAATTTTTCCTCCACTTACAGCTAGATCAGTTTGATTTTTAGTGTATGAGGTGTGAGGCCAGTGCATAGAGCAAGGTTGATGTGTGGATAACCGGGAGTATCAAAGATTTTATTCAATTTAGACTCAGTTATTGAAAATTGTCTACCTTTCAAATAGGACTTTATTTCTAGATGGGTGACATCATAGGTTAAATTTGCATAGAAGTGTTTAACAACACGAGAATAAACTAGCTCGTCAAGATCAAAGAATTTGAGCCAGTCACATTGCTCAAAAGTTTCTTTAAGACCGGGAAGTTGAAGACTTTTTCAATCAATGGAATGTTGTGGTTCAATCAGTCTTTGGTCATTTTAGAGAATTTGGTATTGCTTCAGGATAGTTTCATAACGAAGCTAGGATGGCAGAAGGGTTCTTCCGATGATTGGAGGGTTTCTTGGGTTTTAGATGACTCGATAGCTTGAGAAGAATGTTCTCCTCTATCTACCCTCTTTTGAGATTGTTGTTGATCTCAAAGAAGATGATTCGTCTCTTTATTTCCTTTTTAAGGGTTTTTATTTCTAGGTCACTCTCTTAGTAGGAGACATGATGCAAGTGAGGGAAGAGAAGAGTGCTCTAGGGCAAGTCGACGAATGCTTTGGTTGCACAATGATCGAATCGAAGAGACACAATGATTCATGAGTTTGAAATCAAATTAACAAGTACAAGAAAGACTTAGAGTCGAGAGAGAATTCAAAGAGATTTGATCCTATAAGAAATGAATCACATTCACAACACGATATTGACTTGGTTAGAACTTAGATAATAAAACCTAAAAATCTAGGTTAACAACGCACACAGATGATGTTTTAGGTTTACCTAGTTGTTTGAATCCTTATTTGAGGAGACTTTGATCGCTTTCAGGACACTAAGAAACACGAGAGTTTTGAAGTTTGCTTGAAGTGGGAAGAGAGGAAGAACATGAAAGGTCACCCTTTGAGAATAATCCAAAGATAGAGATGGTTAAGGATGACCCATTATATATAATGTTCACAACATCGGTCACCCGAGAGAAATTATAGGCCGACCGAAGTAACAGGTGGATAGGATCTGGATGGCACCAAGAGGGAGGTGAATTGGTGTATAAATTCTTTACTACTTTAGTTGTGCTAGATTAGTTAGATTACTCTTAGCGGAAGCACGTAAATTTAAGAGCACACTGATAGAGAGAGAGTGAGTAGAGAATAACAAACAAAACACAAACACAGGGTTTGTTGACGAGGTTCGGCCGAACTCCAGGCCTACATCCCCGCTCCGGTCTTCTCACACTTGAGATCTCCGGAGATCACTATTTCCTTCTTCAAGGGCGAAGGCTCCCTTACAACTTCTCCTTTCTTGCACGAGGACAAGGAGACAACCTCTTACAAATCTCAAGAACTCTTGGTCCGATTCTTCATTCGAATCACAAAAGGGGAACTAAGACTTTCTATCACTCAAAGCACTCGTTCAGTATTTTGCCAAAGTTACTTCCCAAGACTCTTGGGATTACAATATATACTATGC
>LTAE01000664.1:56413-74917 GCA_001647135.1 Pontederia paniculata
CCTCTCCTCTGCTTAGCCAAGACTCCTTCTTCGGCTAAGTCTTCTCTGGGCGTCCATTGCTCCTAGGACCGTCCGATCTCCTTCTTTAGTAAAAAAGGTGTTGCCTTCGGTCGCTCGTTCCTCATCATCGGGCGACCTCTCCAGTTAAGCCTCTTACTCCGGTCGTCCTTCCTCTATCTCTGGTCGACCGGTCAACTCCTGACCCTCTTCTCATGCACCTTCCTTCAGTATAGATCGACCACTCTGTATTTTAGGATGACCGCTGCGCACACATGCTTCTTCTGAAATATCTTTCATGTACATAGGTCGTCCATTCTTTTAGCTTCGGTCGACCTAACAACTTCTGAACTTGAATCAACCTGTTACAGAATTCAGCTCAACAAGTTTATCAGTACAAACTAAGTTCCCTTACAAATTTGTGATCATCAAAACATTCTCGGGATCCTAGATTCAACAACAGGGATTTTGTGTTACAGTCACAGTGGTTGTCCTATGATATCAGTGGACGCCCTATGTTCGAACTAGACTTGAGTCATGATCCAACTTCGATCGTCTGAAGTATAGACAACAGACGTCCGAACTTTGGAATGTCATTATGGTTTTCAAACATAGGCCGCCCTTAGTTCATAGAGTGGTCGATCGAAACTTGGTACATTACTTGGGCGCTCGATGCTCGGGATCATTAGATATCAACAATGTTTTGGACGCCCAGAGTGTATGGCGTGACCGTTCGAAGGTTGTGACCAAACTAATACTTAAAAATTTATCATTTACTGCCTGAGATACTCTACAGTTCCATTTATAGGGTGGACATCTATGAGAAGAAGGAAAATAATCATAAGATGAAGTAGATGAACATCATGTATGTGTTGTGCAACACAGTTAATTTACAACTCCATTGATCAGTGATACTTGCATAGACAAGTCATCAATAAGCTGAGTTCTTCATCAGATTCCTAAGTCCAACATCCCAATTTCTCTTTTTAGCATATTAAATATAACTCCTCCCAAGGGTTTTGTAAATATATCAGCTAGTTGTCTCTCAGTTGGGACATATTCTATAGAGATGATTTTGTGTGATACATGTTCTCGATTGGAATGATATCTTAAATCAATGTGCTCAATCATGAAATGTTGTACATGATTCTTAGTCATCTCTATTGCACTGGTATTATCACACTTTAATGGCATAGTTTCACATATTATGCCATAGTCTAGAAGTTGTTGTTTCATCCATAACAATTGTGCACAATAACTTTCAGCAGCTATGTATTCAACTTCAGCTGTGGAAAGAGAAACTGAAGTTTGTTTTTTGCTAGCCCAAGATATTAATGAGCTACCAAGGAAGCAGCACATGTCACTAGTACTTTTTTATCTACTCTACATCCGGCAAAGTCTGAATCAGTATAAGCATGAAGCTCAAATAGAGAATTCATATCATACCATAATCCTAAGTTGTGAGTGTTCTTAAGGTATCTTAGAATTCTTTTGGTGGCCAATAGATGAGATTCTTTAGGATTAGCTTCAAACCTAGCACATAGGCACACACTAAATATGATGTCTGGCCTAGAGGCAGTTAAGTATAGGAGACTCTCAATCATACTTCTGTAGAGTTTCTGATCTACATTTTTGCCTTTCCCATCACTATCAAGTTTAGTGAGAGTACTAATAGGAGTGGAGTTGGGCTTACAATAATCCATTCCAAATCCTTTAAGAAGCTCCTTTGTATACTTTCCTTGGTTTAAGAAAATGTCATTCCATGATTTCTTTACTTGAAAACCAAGAAAATAAGTTAGCTCTCCTACTAAACTCATCTCAAATTCTTTGTGCATGAGAGTTTCAAATTCTTTACACATTTGATAATTTGTGGATCCATAAATGATGTCATCCACATATATCTGCACAATTAATATATCTTTCCCAAGATGTTTCAAGAATAGGGTTATGTCTACTTTTCCTTTTGAAAAATTATTTTTGAGAAGAACTGAGCTCAACCTCTCATACCAAAATCTAGGAGCTTGTTTTAACCCATGTAGTTCCTTAGAGAGTTTAAACACATGATTCGAGTATTTTGAACTCTTAACACCTGGAGGTTGTTCAACATAAACTTCCTCATTTATATATCCGTTTAGAAAAGCTGACTTGACATCCATTTGAAATAATTTAAAGTTTTTGAAGCAAACAAATGCTAAAAGAATTTGAATTGCTTCCAAACGTGCAACTGGTGCAAAGGTCTCATCAAAATCAATCCCTTCAACTTGAGAGTAGCTTTTTACAACAAGTGTAGCCTTGTTTCTCACAACAACTCAAGTCTCATCTAGTTTGTTCCTAAACACCCATTTGCTTCCATCTATGGGATGATCCTTAGGTCTCTTAACTAAATGTCAAACTTGATTCCTCCCAAAAGTTATTCAGCTCATCATGCATGACATTTATCCAATTTGGATCCTCTAAAGCATCATCTATAGTTTGGGTTCTATTTGAGATAAGAAGGCAGCAAAAGCACAAAAGTTTCTTAATGACTTTTTTGTTCTCCCACCTTCATTTGTGTCACCAATAATATTGTCTAAGGGGTGTGAGGGTACTTGTCTCCAATCTTTATGCTCAATAGGAGGCAATTGTACTTCTATCTTAATTTCTTGTGGGTTTTCCTCATTCACAACAGCATTCTCAGTATCCATTGTTTCAGTAGGTTAAGGATACTCCTCCTTATGGGTTAGCTCATCTAGATCATGAACATCCTTATTGTCCTTATCCGAGATCTTAACCTTTTCAAGTTGATTAATGATATTGTTAGTTTCATTAAAGGTGACATGTATTGGTTCCTCAACTATTAGAGTTCTCTTATTATACACTCTATAAGCTTTGCTAGTATTTGAGTATCCTAGAAAAAGTGCATCATCACTCTTTGCATCAAATTTTTCTAGTTTATCTAAGGTTCTCAAAACAAAGCACTTACAATCAAATACTTTAAAATATGATATATTTGATATTTTGCCATATAACATTTCAAAACAAGTTTTCTTTTCTAAGGATCTAATCAAAACTCTGTTTTGAATATAGCATGAGGAATTAACAGCATTTGCCTAAAAGTACTTGGGCAACTTACTCTCATTTAGCAATGTCCTAGCCATCTCAATTAGAGTCCTATTCTTCCTCTCAACAACTCCATTTTGATATGGAGTTCTTGGTGTCGAGAATTGATGAAGAATTTCTTTATTCTCACAAAATTATTTAAATTTGAAATTCTCAAACTCACCTCCATGATCACTCCGTATCTTGGATATTTTCATATTGAGTTCATTTTGAACTCTTTTTGGAAAAATAGTAAACATATCAAAAGTTTCATGCTTATGTGCAAGAAATAATGTCCAAGTGAATCTAGAAAAATCAAAAGTTTCATGCTCTATGTTATTTTCCCAATTGACATGAAGAACAAACTGTATTTTTCTCAAATTTAATTTTGGGCAAACCTCTAGCAAGATTATGTTTTACTAATTTATGCATGACCTTATAGTTTAAAAGTCCAAGTCTTCTATGCCACAACTCTATTTCATCATACATAACATTTGAGCATTTGTGATTAGGCAAATCATCAAAGTCAATCACATAAATATTTTGATGTCTAACCCCCATATGCAAAACTTTTTCATTCTCATCACATATTAAACATTTGTTTTGTTCAAATTTAACAATGTAATCCTTATCACAAAGTTGGCTAATGCTAAGCAAGTTATATTTTAATTTTTTACTAATTATACATCTATCACTACACTACCAAATTTTTTAATGTTACCTTTACCAAGGATTTTTCCTTGGTTGTTATCCCCAAAGAAGACTTTTTCACCTTGTGTTCTTGTTATGCTCAGAAAATTTTCTTCATTTCTGGTCATATGCCTCAAACAATCACTATCGATGTACCATCTTGTTGATTTTTCTTTGATTCTTTTGGTATCCTACAAGAACAACACATAATTTATACTTTTAGTACCCAAGATACTTTGGGTCTAGAGGTGTTAGTTTTAAATATTTCCTTACGAACCCATACTTGTCTAACATTAGTATAGAGACCTCTCCTAGCCTTGCATTCAAAACTATAGTGTCCTAGATGACCACGATAGAAGCATGTAACATTCTTTACATAAGGTTTTCTATAGTTATGATAAACATGGACATTTCGGGTGTGAGCATATGAATGAGATGCAATTTTATTTGTATGCAGAAATTTAGGTTTGACAAAATTCTTGTTCATATGAAGTGGTGTGATATATGAGTAGGAATGTACATAGCCACTTTTAGGAGCATGCATATGAGCAGATTTTATGTTTTCTCTTGTACATGAAATCATAGTTCTTTTGTTCATGTTTAGGTGTATCATTTATACTTTTAACACTTGCATTATCCTTTGATGAATACATAGTATTTTAAGAATGTGAACATGCTTAGTATCTATGGCAGTTTTAGCATTAAATTCACAAAGTTTTCACACTTAATATTGGAGCTAGAGGAACAGTCCTAGTTTTATTCATGCAAGTAGAAATACAAGAAGTTGAGAGACTAGGCAAATTTGGATCAAAAGAATGTGAAACTTTTACAAATATAGTTCCTAGAGACACATGATCACTAAAGGAATAAAAACCTAATCATTTCTTATTCATAGGACTTTTATGATGGAACAACATTACATCAAGCATTTTTCCACCTTAAGAGAATATTTCAATTTTTTTTAACATCAAACAATTCTAGTTTCAAAGAACAAATAGTATCAACATGCTTTTCCAAGTTATCATTGTTTGCTAACACCTTAGCATTCAACTCAGAAATTTATTTTTCAAATTCAGCATTATTTTCTTGAACAAGACTGTTATTTTTCTTTTTCAAGATAGAATATTTGCTAATCATAATGTTAAATTCTTTATGCAGTCAAACATAACATCATCCTCACATTCATCTTCATCATTATCATTGCTATCACTATTGTCTGAGTGAAGAGATACCTCATCATTTGTCATGAGACATAGCAATGATTCCTCTTCTTATTCTGAAGATGTTCCTTTAGCTTCACTGTCTTCATCACTTGAGTCATCCCAAGTGACTTTGAGTGTCTTCTTCTTCTTGTAATTCGAGGAGCCTTTCTCTTGCTCTTTTTGTTCAAAGTTGGACATTCACTCTTGTAGTGTCCAAACTTGTTACACTCATAGCATAGGATCTTGGACTTTTCAGCTGGTCCCTTCTTTTTTGAATCTCTCTTCATCTTGGAGAGCTTCATGAATTTTCTGAGTCTCTTTGCATAGAGAGATAACTTCTCCTCATTGAAATCTTCATCATTATCATCAGATTCTTCTAGCTCATCTTCACTATCAACCTTTTTAGATTTGAGAGCTACGACTTTCTTCCTTGGGCTTGCTTCTTCTTTTTCTTCTTCAAGTGGCATCTCATAGGTCTAGAAGAGATCCTATGAGGTCGTCGAAGTCTAGCTTGTTCAAATCATGTTGTCCCTCGACCACAGTCCTCTTCATATGCCACTTCAGTGTCAGGGACCTGAGAAACTTCTTAACTTTTTGAGCATTAGATCTTGGGTCGCCCAAAGCGGCTAACCTGTTTATCACATCAGTAAAATGAACTAGCATGCTATTCACAGATTCATCATATTTCATTTTGAAAGAATCGTATTGATGATTTAAAATGTTTAGTTTTGATTCTTTTAGTTTTATGTTCCTTTATGAGTAATGAGTAGTTTTTTCCAAATTTCGTTTGCACTAGAGCTACAGGAGATTCTGTTATATTCAATTTGGTCTGGTGCACAATAGAAAATATTTTTAGCTTTCCAATCTAATTTAGTTAGGTTTTTAGTAGTAGAATCATACTCATTACAAGATAGAGGAACATGACCACCATTTACTACTCTAGTATGCAAATCAAATCCATTTTCATGACATCTCAAATGTCATTGTCCATGGAATATGCATAGGCTTGTAGTCTAATCTTCCAATAAGAAAAAATTAGATGCATTAAAGAGGGGAGGTCTGGAGGTAGATTGTCATTCACCTAGGGTAAATCCATTTGATGCCATTTCAGCTCTAGATTGTTAAGTCTATACGAGATTTGTAAGTAGATACAAATTTATGAGCAACCTTGCTCTAATACTAATTGTAGGAACTAGATGACACCAAGAGGGAGATGTGTATTAAAATTTTTAACTCTAAACTGTATTATCGTAGCGGAAGCAAACACAGAACAATTTGCAAGTAACAATAAGTGCAAAGAAAGAAACAAACACAACAAGTTTGCTAACGAGGTTCAGCCGAAACTCTTGGTCTACGTCCCCACTCCGATCTTCTCGAACTCGAGACCTCCGGAGATCACTAACTTTCCTTCTTCAAAGGAGAAGGCTCCCTTACCACTTATTTCTCCTTTCTATCTTTAGAGGGCAAGGAGAAAATCTCTTACAATTTGAGCTCAAATCTTGAACACTCAATAGCTTCTTTCTTTTCTAGATTCTCACAAGAAAGCTCTCAGAAGGAGGAACTAAGGCTTCTCTCTCAAGCTCACAAGTTCTCAAAAATAAAATTGCTGAAGTTGGTTCCCAAACTCTTGGGACTTAGCTTTATACCTTTACAAGAAAGACTCATCTCTCTCTCACAATAACTAGCCGTTAAAGAAAGTACTGTCCTTTTCACCTACTCCTCGGTCGATCGCTTCTTCTCTTCGGGCGACTGTTGCTCTGGTAAATTCAATCTTCGGTCATCCATAGCTCTTCTACGAACGTCTGACGTCACGGACTTCAATCTTAGTTCCTTCGCTAAGCTTCCATAGGTCGTCCACTGCTTCCCACTAAGCAAACTGGGCGACCTTTGCTTCTTTCAAGTTTCTACGTCAAGCTCCTTCGGTCACACACTGATTATACATGAATCCTTCGGACAACCTTTCTTGAATTTGAACACTTTACTTCGGTTACCCTCTTCAAATTCTTAGGACAACCGCTCCATACTTAGAATTTTTCTCTTCTCTTCCTTATACATAGGTCGTTTGTTTCTCAACCTTTGGATGATTGCTGTCCTTTAGAATAAAAATTCTATCTTCTCCACACAACAAATCAAAAATCATTTGTATAACTAAGCTTTCTCATCAATTTGTGATAATCAAAATAATCTTGAGATCTTAGATTCAACACTTTGAATTTTCCATCTATCCTTGTATATCCTTATATCAAGAATATAATTTTTTTCTCCCAAATCATTCATTGAGAATATATTGGACAACAAAATTTTAACTAGCTGGTGTGTCTATACATCATCCAAATGAGTATAATATCATCAATATATATTAAAAGGAATACAATATTACTCCCACTAACCCTTTTCTACAACATGATTCATCATACATGACATTGATGGGTAGAGAGATACTTTGAGGTATTTTAAATTCAGCTTGTGAATTTTGAATTTCTTTAAATTCAATATTTCTCTCACTGTCCTCTTGCAGTACAAATTCTCATTTGAGGAAAGTGACATGCATTGACACAATAATTTTTTGTTGATTTGGCATATAACAACAATACCATAAGCTATCTTAAGGATATCGTATAAATCTTATTTTTACACTCTAATTTCCAACTTATTTGCTTCCACCTTTTTTCATGAAAGTTGGACAAGTCCAAATATTAACATGCTTAAGACAAGGTTATCTTTTGTACAACATCTCATATGATTTTTTTTTTCAAAACAACTTTGGAGGACACTCTGTTTATCAAGAAACAATCATTTCTAAAGCATAACCTCAAGAAAAAAAATAAATTAAAGGTCGGTGTTCAAAATCATTAATCTTACCATATTACATAAGGTTTGTTTCTTCTTTCAGAGACACCTTTTAATTTCGGAGTATGTGATGGAGTAAATTGAGATAATATTTTATTTTTTTCCCAAATAATCTAAGAACTCAATGTTTTTACATTCTCCTCCACGATTTGATCGAAGAGTTTTAATACTTTTGTCAGTTTGCTTTTCTACTTCAATTTTGAAACTTATGAACTATTCAAAAGTTTCAGATTTATGTTTCATTAATTATAAATACCCATACCTAGTATAATTAATCATAAGTAAATTTATGAAGTAAAGACAGATTTATCTTGCACTAATGTTCATGGGGCTACATACATTTGTACTTACCAATTCAAGTAAATATGTAGCTCTTATCACATTTTTAGTAATGGTTGATTGTCCATATTTCCTTATAGGGATGGTACGAGAATAATCTTTATTAATAAAGTTCATTTTGATCTTAATTTCTTGATTCTATCAATGCCAATGTAACAAAGTTTTATGTACCACAAATATCTTTGATTTACTTCCTCTCGCTTGTGCTTATTGTTTTTTTCAACTGTCAAAAAAAATATTTGACTTTTCTAGACAATATAGACCATAAAATGATAAGTCTTTAGCAATTATTCATCATTCAAATAAATTTTACAATCACCTTATATAGAAAACATGTTCATAAAATTTTATTATTAATTCAAAATGGAAATAAGATTCTTAATAATTCGAAATATTACAAGCAGTTCATCAATTCTAGAATTTTACTATTCAAGTACAAAGAAAAAATCCAATAGCTTCAACATTCAATGATAAGTCATTTGCAACAGATAGTTGGATTTGTCCATTGTGAAATGGCCTAGCTCTCTTCAACTCGTACATCATATTGCATATGTAAAGATGCACAACCAAAATCTTGCCCAATTTGAATTCTACTAATAAGTATTTGAGCATACCTTTGCTCTTATTTGTTGTAAGTGTAATAAGGTACTCCTTGCAATTTCATTTTCAGTGTCCCTCTTTCTTATAGAACTGATAACTCACGCTGTCTTTGAAGCTTAGTTTATTTTTCATGTCGACCTCAATTTTGGGCTTGAAGTTCTTATTCTTCATACACTTTCCTCCTTTTTTTTTGTTTTGTGAGACATTTTTCGTTCCAGAAGTAGAAGCAACTATCAACATCATCTTTGATGAGTTTGAAGAACTTTTCTTCATAATCCTCTGCTACCTTTAACACATGGAGTAGCTTATGTATCTCTGGTTCTTGATTTGGCATGTGATAATTCAATATGAATTATCCATATGATGGGGCAAGCAGAAAAAGATTAAGTCAATTGTGACATCAAGATCTATCAACTCATTGTTTAGATTTCATTGATCATCTTTAATATATGATCATTCATAGAACGAACTTCAAGCAATTATGTAAAGAACAATTATCTTGAAATCCTAAATATCGTGGCATGAGATTCTTGTAGTTAGGCAATCATGTTAGCAGCATAATTAACATTTTCATACCACTTTTGAAGTAACCAGACATGGATGCAAGGATGAGATATTTGGCATCATAATTTTTTTCAAGTCATTTATCTTCACTCTTGATGTCCTTTTTGTGGTGATTTATGATCTACCTTGTTTGACATTCTTTGATCACATCAAGATATTTGAGACCTTTAAAACAAATCTTAAGTTTTCTAAACCATTCTTCAAAGTTGGTCCAATCAATTCGTGCTAGTTCATCAACTTGGCGATATTTTGAAATAAAGTAGTTTTTTTATTCAATAAAATAAAATAGCATCATATTAAAATTAATCATGCTTAGAAAAATACCATTACATTTGGACTTTTATTTAATGGTAGCTCTCATTCATTTTGAGAATTCCCGTACACAAACAATAAAAAAAAACTATTATTTCTTTTATAATGAGAATTGATATCCCTATAAATTATTCATCGCGCTTCAATAGGATCTAAACGAAATAATTTGTAGGGTAGGGAAATCATTCTTTTCCAATCCTAACAGTTAGAATTCACAATCATACTTTAGTCTCTGGCTTGTATTCCACACCCTAACATGATAAGAATACATGCCATCTAGCTTGATACATCAATCTAACGAATATGAAATACAAATCACATTAACCCCCAATAATAAGGGAAAGTTAATATCATGTTCCATTCATTTACATCAAAGATTTTAAGATTTTCTCAAATTATTTTTCACAAGAATTATTCTTGATGCGAGAAAATCAACAATAGAATAAAATCAACAAGTGCACTGATCACATTAGTAATAAGTGATGACAAAGTTATCGTTCCGACGAAAATTGATGAAATTTAACTCTTAAACCCTATCTAGTAATTTGAAGAAAGATGAAAATTCAGTTGTCCTCAAATTATCAAAAAAAAAAAGGAAGAAAAAACCAGAAAAAAAAAAACAAAGTTGTGTCTGAAGATTAATCAAATTGATTAGTCTATTAGGATTATGACTTATTTCCCCACGGCTATCTCATGGAATAAATAGTTAAATTAATTTTGAAATCTTGTGACAAAAGAATTATGTTAATTGTATAGATTCCGAACCATATATCTTAACTATCTTAATTTAATATTAATCCAGGAAGGCTCGAACCAAATCAATTCTTGGTTAGATTATATTAAGACACATTTAAATAACAAATACCTAGTTATCGATCTCTTGAAACAAGTAAATTGACAATCCACAATTCATAATTTCCGAACCTGCTAATTACGAAAATACTCTGATAAAAGACCTCAACGGAGTTGATGCACAACATCCCCGTTTTTCAATTGAAATAGTCCATTTTGGTTTTGCATTCTAAAAATTAACTCTTTATCTAATTCTATTTTGTCCAACCGCTATAGATCTGGAGTATTTGACTTGAAATTTAAACTCAACAAATAACTTGTGTAGTTTTTGACTCGATATGAAAAAATAAACAAAACTTCATGAAATATTGTATGAAATCAAACAAAATTATAAGAAAATGTTCTAAATGATATACATACAATATGTATATTTTTGCTCGCATCAAACATCCCCACCCCAAGCTTGAACTCTTGCTTGCTCAACTCTATAAAACATATATGATATGCGTGCAATATTTATCATGCATAATATTACAAAATTAAACAATGATTTTAATTATTTGAAATATCTTTTTACTGCGAAGAATTAATTTTAAACACTTCTAATATCTAGTGAATTTTAAACTATTTAAAAATCATCTAGAGATTCCAAGTGATAATTTTGAATTATGACAAAAAAATATTTTGGACATTATGAAATTGTTGGATGAATATTTGAGCCAATGAATAAAAAACATGCCACTTGGTTTTATTTGGGCCTTAGGCCCATTCAAAGTGGGCCAACCCCTTTTTTTAATTTTTGTTGTTGGTTGGTTCAAACAAACTAAATAAGAAAGATCGGTCCGATCAAACTGCCGATTTAGTTGAACTGGAAAAAGGCATCACATGCCCTAACCTGGTTTGGCAACCCGTCATTGCTAGATCATGGCATAGAGGTCACCGCTCTTGGCGCTGCAACAATCGCACCCTAGCATTGTGACCATCATCGCGCCAGCGTGACGCAAACCTTCGTGTGACATGCTCTAGTCTAGCCTGCTTCGCGCGCGGCATGAACTATGCGCCTTACATGGCACGCTCAGAAATGCCGCATGCGCGCCCTTGGCGGCTAGGTTACGCAACCATTGGGCAACGTTCGAAACATCTAATATTTTTTTTATATTGAAAAATCAATTTTATGTAAAACCTTTTACAAAGAATAGAGATCTAAACTTTTTCTATATTAAATTATACATCTAAATAAGCTTTGATACCACTATTAGATATTTGATTTTGCATGAACATAGAGTAACTCTTTTCTTATCAAATTCATACACTCCACGATCTATAGATTATATTTAACGTAGTAATTTATATTAATACCTAAGATGTTTATACCTCAAAGAGATTGATCGGAGTGCTCGCCGTCTCGATCACCCTTCGAGAATCACAAGCATGATTCCTCCAACATTATCCACATCAAGATCAAGATGAACTTTCACTCAGAAGAGAGAGAACTGATAGGAGGGATTACCGACTCTAGATCTCCTAGGACCTCATATATATATAGAGGGAGGTGGTTGTTACTAACTTAACAACCTCATTCTCCCTTTTGATGGTCATTAGAGTTAGGGCATACTTATATGAAAATAAATACCATAACTTTGAATTGCTCCTTAAGATAGGCTTTTGATTGTCCTAGGAGAATGTTGGACCTTCTAACTACGGGCCTAGCTTGCTAGGTGATTTGCATCTTCAGGATTGTTTGTGCTAAGAAAGTCCTTCAACCTTTAAGAATAACTCATTCATACTTACGCTATGTTGCATGAGTGTTTGGTTTTGTTGTTGGTGATGATTAATCATGGTTGATTATTGTTGCATGAGATTCTCCTTCATGGCCTCTAGGTTTGACTTTAGTGGAGGCAAAGTGAAAGTATTTTGTGCTGGAGTAGGTAGAGCAATGAATGTGATGACATATGCAAGGCTTGAAGTTGATTGTTGGTTTCTCTGATTGTTGCTTGAGGAAGTGTTGGTCGTCATCATTTATCATAATCTTAGGTGCCTCAAAATTGGGGTAGATAATCTTATTGAAGAGGCATTGAATAGTCTTTGAATCACAGTGCTCAATCGCAAAGACTTTGACCCACATGGAGGTGTAATCAGCTATGATGATTATCATGATGCATTTGTTCCTTCCTAAATTTGGAAAAAAGACCCATGTAGTCGATTCCCCACATATCGAATAGCTCCACCTCAAGGACTATTGAGAGAAATCTCATGCCTCCTTAAGATGTTCTTGTTCCTCTGGTAGCTATCACAGGTGTTCACAAACCTATGCACATCTCAAAATAGAGTAGGCTAATAATAGCTAGCTTGAAGGATCTTTGTATTGGCCGATGAGTCCCTTTGCTAACACCGTAAGATGAGGAGTGGTGTCGCTCAATTATTTGTGGGACGAAATCATCTGGGACACATTTTTGAAACAAGCTACCATTACACTTTTTTGAAATTCATAAGATGATCCCAATAATAGTACTCAAGTTCGGAGAAGAATTGCTTCCTCTATTTATGTGTCATCCTTATAGGAAAAGCCTTTCCTACACATGGTATTGGCATAGTCAGTGAACCAAGGGACATGGTGAGTCAAAATTTCATGCATATGATTGTCGAGAAAACTGTCATGTATTAGTTGATGAAACTCTACTTACGACATTGCTTCCAAAAGTGCATACGGCATCGGTTGCGACAATGCTTGTGGTGGTGCGTGCATCTCCTGGATGATTCTGGCAGATGATCCATGACAATATTTTTAGAGTTACTCCTGTCTAGAATCTCCATATCAAACTCTTGGAGGAGAAAATTCCATCGAATGAGTTAAGGCTTGGCTTCTTTCTTTATCAGCAAGTGTCTAACGGCCATGTGATCTATGTATATTATTGCGACGTGTCTATTTATGCATCATACCATATTTATGCACATAAAATCTAAACAAGGTTGTTACACTAAATGTGAATATCTAAGGACAATGCAATAATGAGATGTGAAAATGAATAAAGAAACAACAAAAAATATAACTTTTAAAATCCCTAGACTCAAATTATAACTCAATGTGTACAATATTCATTGTACTTTGGGTGTTAAATCCATAGAGAGGAAAAAAAGCAATTTAAGTTCTATGACACAAAGATACAACTGAACAATTAAACTAAAGAAAGTTGTTATTGCAGAAAATGAAGTTAATAAATAAGTTCATAAGAAACTAAACAATCTAAATTATCTTTTATATGTTTTTTGGAATTAAGAAGATATAATTGAGATTGCTAAACAATAATTAAGGCATTAAAGAGTTAATATGATAACGAAAGAATTCAAAGTTAGTATTTACTATAGGAATGTTCAAGTGATCAGTTCTAAAATATAAACAAATGGTCAAAATAGTGTATTAAATCACAAGCAAGGAAAAGCACTCCTGAAACAAGGTTATGAAACAAGCTGCTTTCCCAATGTCGTGCTTGATTCACAACAATGGAGAGTCAATAACTACAAGACTACAACCTCCAGCGCATTCACTTGATACCAAAGCATAAAACTCCCTCTCTCAATGCACAAAACTCCCTCTCATTTGGTTCCAAAGGATGCAAACTAAGATTCACTTGCTCACAACTATCTTTCACTCACCGCCGACAAAATTCACATCCTTCTTGGTAGTGATTAAGGGGTAAATATCTAGTCGATCATTAGTGATCGATGACTTAACCATTCGGTCCTTGTCATAGATCTAAACACTAACTAATGTAGAGGCACTATAATGAAAATGACAAAAGTGCAAAAGGAGATGAACCAAAGCCATCTCAAGCGATGGTGCATATCACCTCCGTCGCTATCCTTTCAGTTCAACTAAAAAAATATTCAAATCACAACTCCTTACTCCATGTAAATTGATGAACACCACATAACAATGGCCTCTCGACTACCGTTGCACTAACTACTCCTCTCTTGAGATGTAGGTCCATATGGTTTCATACATCTTTGGAAAAATAGTAGACAAAAGGCAACTTTTCAACTTAAATCTTTTTTATTCCTGAAGCACACAAGACGTATTGCATAAAAACCATGGAGATCAATTAATGACAAGAAAAACTATGATGCACTATAGCATTAATATGATCAAAAGATAAAACTAATCAAAATAATATTATAAGCATTCAAAAAATTAGCTACTAAAGTTCACTGGAAAGCATGAAACATAAAAGAGTTCAAAATCACAACAATCATAGGAATGAAAATAAGTCTCAGTTCTTCAGTGTTTTCCCTCTTTCCTCAACAGCCTCCACTCCAAATTGTGGTTCTTGACAAAAAAGAGAGCTCTTAAATATATCTTTTCTTAGCTTAACATGTGTCCTCTAACGCCTTCTAGGAAGCCTCCATAAAGAATATTCTGTTCAGGATAAAAATGCGATTTGTCAAAATTTTGGCAATTTTTCAACAATTTGTCTTTTTCTAGTGTTAGGTGTTTGATTGTGACTCACAATTTCGAGATGTATGAAAAGTTTATTTTTCTAATGCATCTTCATCGTCCTAAGAGTACATGCATGCAAAATATGAAATTATATAAGATTTGAAAGAGAAAATAGATAATGCATGCAAAATATGTAAAGGTACATAAAAGATGAGAAATATGCTAGAAAAATATAAAATCAAACTCAAATGCATATTTCAAAGGTGATAATTTTGGTTGTGATGCCCACACATCAAATTCCCCTAAAGCATTTGCCTCTCTTTAGACAATTATTAAAAGATCTTATCACATAAGTATAATTTCAGCCTGCCACAATATGAAAATCTTTATAGAAAATATATTTGGAGTACACTAAAGTTGTCACTAACTCCATTCTTATCTAGTTAAATCTTTGTTTGAGGATCATTTAAGCTCATACCTAATGTAATTCAATATTACAACCTTGTTGTCCACATATCACAATCTCCACATAGGAATCCTTCCTCATTTGAAAACTCTAAGAACTGGCCTATTCATATTATACTCATAATTTTTTTATTCATATCTTCAACATTCTTTTCAAACATTTTTTTTTATTTGGAATTGGCACTTTTCCTTGCTCTATCTTTTTTTTCATTAAACCAAATTCATCTTTATATTATGATATGCAAGAGTGTAAAAGTAAAAGAAGAGAGTTTTTATAACATATCCTTGTGTTTCTTCATAGAATACTTGTAGGATCTAGATGGCACCAAGAAGGGGGGGGGGTGAATTGATGTATTAAAACTTTTTGACAATCTAAATTAGTTATCTTAGTAGAAGCACACATATGCAAATGCAAATGAAAAGAAGAAGAAGACAAACAAACAAACGAAGGTTTGGCCACGAGGTTTGNATATTGATTATGTTATTTGTAGGATCTAGATGGCACCAAGAGGGGGGGGTGAATTGATGTATTTAAAATTTTTGACAATCTAAATTAGTTATCTTAGTAGAAGCACACAGATGCAAATGCAAATGCAAGGAAGAAGAAGACAAACAAACAAACGAAGGTTTGTTGACGAGGTTTGGCCAAACTCCTGACCTACGTCCCCGCTCCAGTCTTCTCGAGCTCGAGACCTCCGGAGATCACTAAATTTCTTCTTCAAGGGCGAAGGCTCCCTTACAACTTCTTCTCCTTTCTTGCGAGGGCAAGGAGACAACCTCTTACAAAGTGTTCACTCTTGAACGCACACTTTACTTCCTTCTATTCTGGATACGTCACTCGAATGCTCAGAAGAAGGAACTAAGGCTATTCACACAAGCTCTCAAATTCTATACATAAATTTGTCAAAGTTAGCCAAAGTTACTTCCCAAGACTCTTGGGATTATAATTTATACTCTGCACTAACGACCTAATCTCTCTCTCAGAAAACTAGTAGTTAATGCAAGTAAAGTACTCTTCACCTACCCTCTGGTCGTCGGCTTCCTTTGCTTCGGTCGATCGCTGCTCTGGTGAAGTCATCCATTGAACTGTCGTCTGGTGCTTGGGTCGTCCACCGTTCACCTTCGGACGTTCGCAGTTAAGAGCTTTAGCCTTTGTTCATCCAATGGTCGTATGCAATTTACAGCTTTAGCTTTACTCTTCACCTACCCTTTGGTTGCTTCAGTCGACCGTTGCTCTGGTGAAGTCATCCATTAAACTGCCGTCTGGTGCTTGGGTCGTCCACCGTTCACCTTCGGACATCCGCAGTTCAGAGCTTTAGCCTTTGTTCCTTCGTCAATCTCTAATGGTCGCTCACTGATTGCACGTCAATCCTTCGGTCGCCCGATCTTGACTTGTGCTTAGTTCTTCAACTCTTCTTTGGTCGTCCGTTGATAGCACATCAATCCCTCTTACACCCTTTACTTCAGTTGAAGTTCTCTATCAAGCTATTTCGATCATCTGCTGATTGCACGTCAAATCTTTCGGTCGCCCGACTTGACTTGTACTTAATTCTTCAACCCTTCTTTGGTCACCCGCTAATTCTCTCTGAATCCCTCGGACGTCCTTTCACTCTTCACTGAGTACTTCGGGCGTCCGCTCATTCTTCACTGAGTTCCTCGGACATCCGCTTCCTTTTTCTGTCATTCTTCTGACACTCTTTGGACGTCCTCTGTCAACACTCAGATTCTTTGGACGACCTTCCATTCTTCTGTCAGGTTTACTAGTCATCCGTTGTGTTGACTCATCAGCTCTCAGACGACCGTAGTCTCCATGTGAATTTCATCGATCGTCCGCTGATCCTTCGGACGTCCGTTCATATCTTCACCTCAGCTCAGGTACTCTTTCGGTCGTCCACTGCTTTAACTCCAATGCTCTCGGACGACCTTTCTCTTCATCTGAAATCTCTCGATCGTCCGCTCTTCACCTTCGGACGACCTTTCCTTTTCCCAACATTTCTTTGGTCGTCCATTGCGTTAACTCAAGAGCCCTCGGATGACCTTTCATCCTTCTCTTCAACACTGACGCTCTTCTGGTCGTCCACTGTTTTAACTCTAAAACTCTCGGACGACCTCTCTTCATCTAGAGTTCTTCGGTCGTCCACTGTTCAACTTCGAACGACCTTTCCCTTTCCTTAGCCGCAAAAATCACGACTTATCTTCTTCATCGGGTGTCCTCTTCCCCTTGGAGCGCCCATTCTTCAACCTCAGTACTGTTGACTTTGAACCTTCGATCTCCCACTTATCTTCACCGAGCGACCTTTCCTATACAACTTCGTCTTCGGTCGTCCATCATTCATCCTCGATCGACCGCTCAGTACTTGGCTCCTTTTCTTCAGTCGTTGTTCTTCACATAGGTCGACCATTTCAGATCCTTTGGACAATCATTCCATACTTAGGATTTTTCCTTTGCGTCTTCTCTGTGCATAGGTCGTTCATTCTTCAACTTCGGTCGACCTATCATTAACTGAACATAAAAATCTTGTCTTTCATTGGTCAATTCAAAAAATCATTAGTACAAACTAAACTTTCTCATAAATTTATGATCATCAAAAAAATCTCGGGATCCTAGATTCAACAATCTCCCCCTTTTTGATGATTACAAATTTATGAGGGGTGAACTTAGGGTTAGTTTTAAACAGAAAAATCATACAAAAATTCAACTAACCAGAAATGCTCTCCCTTAATCATATATCTCTTATTTTCAGATAATTCTCCCCCTCAACACTTGCATATATTTAAGACATGTAAACCTGAATTCTTTTTGCAATTTATTCTAGCACATATTACTGAATGACATGATTCAAAAATTTCTTTTTGCAAGAAACAGATTCAAAAACATGTTAATTTCATTTCTAAAAAAACATAAGATATCATACATTACAGTCATTCAAACTCAAAATGTTTTCATACTAAAATATAAGTGAAGATTTAATTTTTTATGATTATAATTATTTTACATTATAATATATTTTTAAACATTTCATATATTTTTTTCATAAATATATTTTATAAGTGTTTTAGTAATTCTTCTATGAGTTATCTATTTAATAACATCAAATTATGATTTTTTTTTCACTTCTCCTTGTATGTATGTATCTATAATATTAATATATATATATATATATATATATATATATATAT
>LTAE01000665.1:8905-26891 GCA_001647135.1 Pontederia paniculata
TTCTTTCTTTTTTCGAGTTTTTTTTAAAACAGTATCTTATTTCTGTGTAGCAATAGTGCGTAGCGTATGCTACTTTATGAACTGTCGGTAATGTACACATATACATTGAGCCCATAAATTGTGTGCTACACGTGCATCTAAACTCGATTTTCAACGTAACCGGAAAATTATCAACAATGCAGCACGAAGCACATCCTAGATATATTTATTTAGCCAAATCGATAAAGATGAATAAGTAATATTTATTTATGTTAGACATTATACCACTCGACTAATTTAATAAATAAGTCATATCTAAATTTAAAATTTTATTTGAATAAGTTTCTTATCTAGCTAAGATCGACTTATATAATTAACCTATGTTACAAATAAAATTTGAATTACACAGTAAAATATTTTTTTAGAATATCTTATTTTAAGTATATATATATATATATATATAAGTTAATTATGAAGAACAAAGTGGAAAAAATAAATAAAATTTAATTGAAACATAATTATAATGTCATTTATGAGATAGATTAGATAACTCATGTATTTATATATTTATTGATATGAAAGAGATGGAGAGAGGAAAGAGAAAATAGAAAATTTAAAAATTTGAGATAAAAGATAAATAGGTAGGTTGAAAGAAGAGAACTTCAGCTTTATATATATATATATATATATATATCTTTTCTCTCCAACATTTATTTGCATAATTTATTTTCAACCCCTCGCATTTCAATAAAATAAATATTTAGAATATGAAAACTTTATATGAATAAAAGTTATTAGAGAATATGAGAAGTTTTATATTAAAATTAAAATTAAATGTTCATTAATGATCATAATATGTTTAATACTAATTATTAGGAGAGAGAAAAATGAAAATAAAAATAAAAATTAAAAAAAGGAGAAAAAAGATAGGATGAATTCCGAAAGGAGAGAGCTCCTTAAAACTTTGGTGATGCCCAAATTTTAGTTATATATAGATTACACGCATTCTATAGACATAAGAAAATATATTATTTATTATGAATTAAATTTCGCTACAATATAACATAATTATTTTAATTTGAGTTATCATTAATTGAGTAAGTAATTTTAATGTTGGATGTATCATTCTCACTTTATAAGTGAAAAAATGTCTAATGAAAATACAAATTAGAAATAAAAAATATATCTCTATTTTTAAACTTCTAAACTCTAATGAAATTATGCTACTAAAATGATTGTTAAAATTTTCACATTGCCGCTCAAATTAGTTTATCAAATACATCAATTTAACAAATTAATATATTGATTTTAGTCAAATCTCTAAACTCTATATCGACCTATATCGGACAAAATCATAATATAATGTGAGAATCAATTATTTAATTATATAAATATAATGAATATGTTTTTATATATAAATGGTATATTCTTATTTTTTTTTGTAATATTCATAACACAATTATGTGTTTGATGATAAATTAAACTTTACATTAATATCAATTAAGTCTATAACTAGCACATAGACAAAAACTAAATTTGTTGAAACCAAAAATATGGAACACCAAAACTGTTTCTGGAACCCACTTCCTGAGTTTGAGTTTTTTACTAGACCAAGATGCTAAAACCAAATGAGAAAAGATTGTTTCTTGAGTTCTACTTTCTGGGGTTCAAGTGAGACCAAGTTATTTTTCTCTGACATATCCAAGAAATAGATATTCAGTTTTTTGGCCATTTTCCTTTTGCAAAATGAATGTTAACTTTAGGACATTAACTCCTAGTAAAGAAAAAGGATATAAGGTGTTTTCCTTTCGGCAATCTTTTTTCTGGTACCCTATCTTAACGTGTTTTTGTATTAATATTTTTTTAACTTCCGGACAAATAGTTTTTATTCCGTTATGTCATGTGTAGGTTGGAAAAGTTGATGCTTTGAGTTGTTATTATGCCCGCAGGGATCAAAATCCAAATTTTCGGAGGCGTATTTTCTGGTTGATGGATTCGTAAGTAAAGATGTGTTTCATACATTTCTAACATTACTCTGGCTTTAGATTTTCCTTTTCCATTTTTTATTGTTTATCTAATGTTCAATCATATATAAAATGATATCTCCATGGCTCTCAAATGCTTTATGAGTAACTCATGTCAGAGTGTTGATAATGTCTTGAATCTTAACCCAGTGAAAATCCATATGAACCCCTGCGTATCACAATCGTCGAATATTTGGGGCGGCGAAGCCGCCCGTCCCCTACGGGGGTCTCGCTTAGACAGCCTTTGGGGCGGCTAAACCTAGACAACCTTAGGGTTTATGTTTTCTATTTTGTATTGGGAGTCCATATATAAACTCCCTAGGGTTTGGGTTATTTTGTATCTTGTATCATCTACTGTTTTTACCACATCAAAGAAAGAACTCCAGCCGTCGCCCGAGGACGTAGCCCAATTAAGGGTGAACCTCGTAAATCTGTGAGTCTTCTATGTGTGTGATTCTCTCTCTCTCTCTCGTCAATTTTCATAACACAGAGATTATTATTCATTACAGAAGATATCACTTTTAATCAACAATTTAACGATAGCTAGATATAGATATATTAATATACTTTGTTGTAAATTCACTTTTAGCCGACTCACCTAGTGGGATAAGGCTTTCTTGTTGTTGTTGTAAATTCACTTCTATTAGCTGATTTTTTTTCTCATAAATTCTTTTGTGGTACTTATTCATCTAAAAATTCTACTTGTATGCTAATTTCAAACACCTAATAATGAAGCATTGTATTAGTGGGACATTTAGATATGTTCATTAGAAATGTTTAGATGCAACCTAATAATGAAGCATTGTATTACAACCAACCTCATTTTATGTATTATTCAATGGGCAACCGACGGGTGGGTTGGTTCAGCCACAATATGGAGTTAGGCAGGGGCGCCCTCTAGCGTCGATGCTTTTTGTACTAGCAGTTGATTCCTTATGCAGGCGCACTTTCTCAACCTGTCGAGTCGACATCATCAAGGGTTTTTTCCATGGGCAGCGACAAAAGGGGTAGTCTTGTTTCATTACTTCAATATGTAGACGATACATTATTTTTTAGCGAGGTATTAGTATTGGAGAGTCGTCGGACAATGATTCTGGTTGAGCTCCTCGGAGTTGCCTCTGGTCTATAGATAAATCATGCCAAATCATCATTCGTCCCTTTTGGCATGACAACGATAGAGGCCTCACAGTGCAACGAGGAGTTTCAGACATCTATCGATTCTCTACCGATAACATACCTTGGGTTGCCACTCTCACATATATATATTGGGTCATGAGGATGGACCCCATTTATTGAGCGCATGGAGCAGAGACTGCATGACTGGAGTTCGAGGTTGCTGTCTCAGGACGACCGCTTGGTCCTTAAACTAATGCTTACATCGCTTTCCATATATTACATGTTGTCCTACGTATGTCAGCTCAGGTGGAACGCCGCATGGACACTTTGAGGAGCAAAATTTTCTAGCGAGATTTCGGCGCAGACATGTCTGAGGTTCACTTGGTTGCTTGAGGGAGATTTGCTGCCCAATTTCACTAGGCGAGTTCGGGGTCTGGAATGTCCATTGGACCAATTGTGCCCTCATCGCACGATGGGTTGGATGGATCATAGGAGCAGAGAAAGATCTATGGAGTTAGGTTTTCTTCGCATGCTATGGTAGAGACTTCTCACGAGACTTCAGATCATGCCTTCAGCGGGATGCATGAGCTTTCTGGTGTAGGGATTCCACCATCCTACCTCAGATGCGATAATTCTTTCGTGCTTCACTAGGTTTTAGGACAAGCTTCTCCTTCTCGAATCATGAATGGACACCAGGAGATACACTTGCAGTGACGTACCCTAGACTCCGAGCACTATCAGTATATCCGATGGGGACATTGGTAGACTATTGATTGATACAAGGCCCATCAGGAGTTGGTTCTTGGGCTCCCCATTTCAGGTCGGCCCTATCCATTCGGCATCTTAAGGATCTCTATGGTCTGCTCGAACGGATTTCGAGGTATTAGCCAAATGAGGCCAGAGTGGACAGATGGGTATGGATTTTCCGAGGATACTCAGCTGGGAGAGTATACATACAGACGCTTTTGAGAGGCACAATTTCATATGACATCAGAGTGGACACTTCACGCATGCCGCATAAAGTCAAGATTTTCTCTTTTCTTCTGAAATGAGACAAGATCCTCACCAAAGCCTACATGGTTAGATGGGCACAACACGCAGACTCTATGTGTGCACTATGTAGAGTATCAGAGGACATGGACCATCTCTTTTTTACTTGCCCCATAGCCTCAGAGACATAGTGCCTTATGGGATTCTCGGGCGGCGACACTTATGGTGTAGAGACATTTTTGGTCTCACTAAGATCACTTGGTACACATGCCAATTGAGGATGGGCGACGACTATGGACTACGAGCCTAGCTATCATATGGTCGATCTGGTTACAACGTAATCACACAATTTTTGGATGAGAGAGATGCTATGTAGAGGATATTGTACATCATGTGTCTTATCTTATTAGCCAGTGCTCTCCCTGGCGTCTTTTAAAAATCTCTTTGCGTTTTGTGTGGTTTTCGACGGAACCGTACATTCTTTTACTAATATATATGGAAGGTTACTATAAGTTGTAGCCATCCTTTCTCCCTCTTAAGAAAAAAACGATGCAGCCTAATAATTGTAGAAGCAAGGTTATAACTCGTAAAAAGGAGTCACCATAGAAAGGCCGTGTAAATACGTAAAATATAAGTTCCCATACACTCAACAAGGCTTTTTAGTAACCATCAATTTCAGCTTAGTTGAATGTACCGGATATGGCCAATGATATCTAGATTATCTAGTAGAAAAAATTTCAAAATCGTATATTACATAATATGGAAATAAAAAGACATTAAAAAATTGTCACTATATTTAAACTTATACGAAATAAGAAAGATTCTAATAATCGCATCTGATTCATAATCATAAATAATAACTAATGATCTTCTAACTAAGAAAAATCTATTAATAATTAGTGAAAATAAATTGTGACCCTCGTGTGGGAGCAGTATCAGCGGCCTTCTGTCGTGAATAGAAGAGGAACTAAACAGGAATTCCTTTTCTTATCATCAGTAGAAGAGACATGAGCAGGGAAGGTGCGAGATGAGACCAGTGTCAGCATCATACAGATGCTCGATTTAGGGCTTGAGGTAAGGGCATCACGTGGTCAGGTAAAAGAAAGGGTACACACAGCAGATTCTACGAACCGGTACACAATCTCAAAACGAGTTACCATGCGATTCAACTCGTTTTTTTAATGAGATCGTAAAATCGTCTGATTTCAAAAGTTAACTCGCGATTTTGACAACTTCACAAGAAGCTCTAAACTTGACTATTGGCGTTGTTTGACTCCCAAATAGTTTGTACTAATTTCATGCAATGCCATTGCATTTGTTCCTTGGCAGTTTCTGGATATAATCATTGTTGTCTTCTAGTCTTAGAAGAGTTACTGTTAAATTTACACTAGAACTATTTAGTTCAGACTATTTACACGTCATCTAAAACTATACAATTTGATCTCTAAAAAAAGCAATTGTAATAATTTGAAGTTAGTTTATTAACATGGGATGTGTTGGAGATAACAGATGGAGACTGATCATTCAACTCCTACGAACGTCGATCCAATTTTTTTTAGACATATATATATATATATATATATAATTTTATTATTTTGTGGGTGGTTATCCTAACTCCATCATATATATAATATTTGGGAGCAGTTATGTACTCTAATGATTTTGAACACAATATAGTGAAAAATTTTCTACGATGATCGTGAACGTAGGAGATCCATCTTCAAATCATGTAAAATTTATGCGTAATTTATTTTACTATGTATTTATGGATTTTTCTCTTTTTGTTCTACGCTATTTCCCAACGGGATGTAACTACCATTGGCCATGTGTCACATTTGTAAAATAAGTACCACACAACTCCTTCTGAAAAAAGTAGCACACAGCTGAGAGTGTTAACTTGGATATCTAAATTAGGTGATTCACATTGAAATATGTAACAGTAACAACTGAGACCATCTTACAACTGCATGAATTAAATATTAAAGATTACATACTGATGAGAAAATTTCGGATTTCATTTTTGTATTCTTTGGTGGGGTTTGGTGGTTGTCCAATGATATGCCTATGTGCAAACTTGGACTCAAATTACGAAAAGATACATAATTGTCCTATTGAAAAAAGAAAAAAAAAAGACACAAGTATTATGATACATGGTTAGCAAATGAAAATAATGTTACATATATCCGACCCTAAGTATTTCTGGCAACAAGGTCGATTTTAGTTGAGACGTGCAATCAAATAGGTTGTTCTAACAAAGTTTTATTATGTGAATATTTCAAGTGACCAACTTGGGAATACACATGATGGCTTATTCTTAGGGTAATTGTTTTCTATGTAACTTGATCCATCTTAATTTAGGACATTGGATGAGCAACCACAATTGATTTTTTGAACAGTGCTGTACTGATATATCATATAATATCATGGGTTAAAATAATAAATAGAAATGCAAACTAACTAGATGATTTTTAACAGTGCTGTACTGATACGTCTTTGTGTTGCTGTAAAACAAATTTGATTGTTAATTTATTTCTTAAGTAGTGTCCTCGTAACAGCCCAACCATCTAGTAACCTGCTTACTTGATTGGGACAAAAACGGGGTTCTAAAGATCAATCCATGACTTTAAGGTGCTGAAGTCTTATTTAGGGCTTGACCTCATCAGAGGAGCAAACATTTGGGGGGGTTTGGTTCGTTACTATTTTTTTCTTGTTTTTGAAAAAGTGAATTATCTATTAATTCAAACTCCACTTAAGTCCCGAATACAAAATATTTCGAAGGACCGGAGGGTGACCATCCTCTCAAAAAAAAATTTCTGCGACTAACGATCAACATTTGCTAGGTAGTCAGCCGTACAATTCGCTTGTCTATAACAATGGATACACAAAAATGTTACAAAAGCTTTAAAGAGATTTAAAATTTCGCTAAAGATGTTCTAAAAGCATCGTGGGATCCTCTTTTAATCATTTATAAGGCTCATTAGGTTTGCATAATCGAACTCCAATATTACTTATCAATACCCGCTTGCGATACATTGATTGATACCCTTGAGTGTCCTTAATGCCTCTGCCTCCAACATCGAGTGTGCATCATGGCGGATCGCCCCTATAGATAAATATGCACCAGAGTTCGCGCTAATAATAAATCCCGCTCTCCGCCTCTTTTGCCCTTGTAAAAGAGCCATCTGACTTGATCTTAACCCTACGTTACTAATATAATGATCGATGTTGTGCTGTTTGTGTACGCATACATGTCCTACTACTGCCCCGCTAACTTGATTGGATTAAAATATTGATCTCAATATGAATCTAACGTGCATTTATCTAGGTATTCTTCTAACTATGATGTTCTATAAATAATGCGCTCAAATATTTCTCATCATTTAATTTTTTTTTGTAGGACCTACAAGCAATATGTTGGTTCAATACCTTGACGTTTCTAAGGTTTGTTAAATGTTATTTAATGTGCATTTTAAGGTGCAGAAATCTTTAAGCAATAGTTTACCAATAGAAAATTCATGCTTTTAAACATAACCTCTACAGCAAGATTTTGACTATAGATATCTCTTATTCAGATTTTTAATAGTTTTAAGAAACTTTGGCGCAACTCAAGATGTGTTCTCTTTAATTTTGAATTTGCTTTCAGACTAATTCTTAATTTAGTAACGAAAATGTTTAATTTCGTAGTTTAAGAAAATGATCATTATTCTTTGAAAATTCATATTTTTAAGAACCGATATAAAATAATTCTATAGTTCTGATTAAGTTTTCCATTTAATACTATTTTTTTTCGTTTGAAGTTCTAAAATTCTATATTTTATTATAGTTTCTTGGATTTGGGTTTCCCAATAAAATAAAAAGCATAGAATTACTGCTATAAACGTTAACACGAGTGCAAATAGTATTTTAAAATATTAGCCAATTTTATTTTTCCAATAGTGTGATTGAAATAACCTGAGCGACTCATGTCATTTCATGAAGAATCTTTTAATTCATAAAAGAAAAAAAAATGAATGCTTCATATACATACATTCTATTAAATATGATCTTAATCATTAAAGTTCATTTTTTATGATTGTAATCTACTATCGAAATTATTCATTTATAATTTACGATCACAGTATTTATTTTCTAATTCCTCATAATTGTCATGGCTCATGCGTTGAGCTGATTTGATTATAAACATTGCTCATATTAAATAATTTGTTTATCATAATCAAGCATATGCGCTCACTTACCGTGTATGTTTCTTCTACCAAAAAACATTGGAGAATCAACGATGAATGAAAATAAAATTTGGAAAAGACAAAGGATCAAAACGTCCAAAGATGAACAAATAAAAAGACGATGGATTTTATGGATGGAGTTCAAAATTGTCAAAATCTCAATCTTTTACAATCTTCTTATATTTAACTCAGTGCCCATCCTACAATCTAATTCTAAAGATCTTTCACAAAATCAAAGGAGTGCACAAAACATTGGAACACTGAGTCGATATGTGTAGTGGAAATTGTAAGCGATAATGTGCTTGAATGGGATCAAATAAAGCTACCAACTTTCATATCTTATTGAAAGTAGAAATATTGTAGGTTAAAAGAGGATATTCCATTTGAAAACTTTCAAAGCCAAAAAAATAAATACATAATGGAGGGAATGTTGATATAAAAGCTACTGCAACGAATGAAATATATTTCTTTGTACATATATCAATTTTAATCTTCACTTGCATACTTCTAATTAGATGATGATACTTCTGTAAAGTTCTCTTCCAATCATTTATTTTTTGAATTTTTTATACAAAGAAATTCAAAATCAGAAACAAATCCTTCCAAATGCAACCAGTGGAGGTGATTGGTAATAGAACGGAGTCCATCAAATATGCAATTTAGAACTAGGAACAAAACTAAACCAAATTCATGTTCTCACAATATTTCCAATTCCAATTGCTTCAAAGGAAAACGTCGATAACATTTATAATCATATAATTTTTAGTCATCTCGAAACAAAACCAAATTGAAACAAGAATTGGACATAGCAAGCAAAAAAAGTTGGTAATTATAGCTTTAAATTAGCATAACAGGGGAAGAACTAAGACTTCACTTGCAACATACCAAGGATAAAAGAAACTAAGCAAACTAAACGCAGACCAGAATTAAGACCAAGAAGACGATGCAATCTCTTGAACTAAGAACACTACCAGGACCATACGTAAAGAAGGGGACGAAACACCAAGGAGAGGACGGCAAGCTGTGCTCCGCCATCAATCAATCGCCCTTTCGCCGGAAGGAGCAGCCTTCGGTGAGCCTCGCGCGCCCACCGGTGGGTTGGCACAGCACGGTCTGGCAGTTTCCGCAGACCACCACGGTCTGGGAGTGGCTGAACACGGTTGTGCTGCAAAGTTGAAGAAAAAACTCAGGCGAGCGGCAAAGAAAACAGAAAACAATAAAGGTTGAATTTTTATTATTGTCAACAATGATCGGAAAGAGGTGAAGAAAAAAAAATCTCACATGTTGAAGCATCCTTGGCACTTGACGTCCTGCAAAAGAAAGTGGCAAAGTATATTTGGAATTAAATGTTTGATATCATCACCATCGCTCTAAAAAAAATTGAAGAATAAGAACAAATCAAGGGTAAGTACCATGAAGAAGGAGTTGGGGGATTGGACGAGGCGCTTGAGCTTGTGCCTCCTCTTCTCGAGATCGGCAGGCGGATTGAGCAAGTCGATATCGTTCGGGAGCGGCTGCCGGCGACAACAAAATCAGATTAACGAATCGAACAGCAGATACGATCGATCAAAAGAAAAGATCAAATAGAGACGATCGAGAAGAACGAAGAAGTAGAACAAATCTCACCATCTCTGAGAAAAAACTGGCTGCGGCTGCTGCGGCGGATTCCCTCTGCGGTATCTCTTGGCGAGCGACGGTTCGGCAACAAGAGAGAAGGGGGAAAACCCTAACGAATGTGAACAAGATTTATAGCCAACGATAACAAATTTCGGCCGTGTGATGGAGGACCTACTGATCGGGATCGTTCATTCGTGAGTGGTTTAAGTCTGCCAACACATGGGCTTTTCAGAAAATGACGACTACGGAGGTCCAGTAGAATGCGGCCCATATGTAAATCCTGCAACTTATAGGTGTTTCAGTCATTTTAATTAATTAATAATCTAACGGATGTCGCGGCTTGTTTCTTCCATCTGACGGTCGCGGCGACACCAAGGCGCGTCCTTTCTTTTCTTCTCTTCTACCGATGGCCGGCACCGGCGCCGGCGCCGGCGCTTCTCTTCTACCCGGCTTTGTTTCGTAATGCTTTCAGTTGGACGGAGTCCTCCAGAGCTCTACGGACGGAGGTGCGAGGAATGTTAAGGCTCTGGCTTTCGGAGAAGGAGAAGGAGAAGGGGATGGATTGAAGTGGCGTTGCCTAATTATCTCACCTTCCTAGGCCGACTTGCCGCTTCCGATGTCCTCAACGGAGAACCACCTGAATTCGACACGAAGGTAACCTTCTGGAACTATTTGATCTCCTTTTAGGTCGAAGGGTTCAAGTGGCCTCAGTTTTTTTTTTTTTTTCTGGTGTTCGATCTGGAAAGTTTCTATCTTTTTTCGTTCTTGGTAATTAGTTTGGATACTTAAATTTGGTCTTTTTTTTATTTGATCGATAAAATGTAGATAATAAGTAGAATGTCATGTGTTCATTCCGAATGTAGGTCATAGTGATATTTAGCTGTTTACTTATTACAAATATAATCATATGATCTCTGGTTAGTCATGGTCAGGTACAGTATCAGGATAAAAAAAATTGAAAGAGATAACATTGAAAGAGATAACAGTAACAACTGAGGCCATCTTACAAGTTACAACTGCATGAATTAAATATTAAAGATTACATACTAATGAGAAAACGGATTTCATTTTTGTATTCTTTGGTGGGGTTTTGGTGGTTGTCCAATGATATGCCAATGTGCAAAAAAAATTAAGGCTTATATAAAAATGGATTATTTTTAGTTTCCTCCCTTAAACTATAACATATCTACCAACATAACCCCTCAACTATATTATTATCCACTTAGCACCCTTAAAATTATTTAATAATGACGCTTAACTTCAAAAATAAAGTTTGACATTTTTTTCTATCATTTTATTTATTTTTTAAAATTATTAAAATTTTATCTTATCCTTTTTAAATTAATTGATCAAAGACAAATAGTTTTAGTCTTGTTAAAGGATATAAAAAGGAAAATTTTGCAATTGGATTAAAAAAAATAAAATTGAAGTCAGAAAATATTTTGAAGTAAAAAATAATACTTAAAATAGAAAAATTAAATTGAATCTTAAATATATGTAAAATTATGAAAAGAATTATATTATTAAATAAAAATCTAAAAAAATAATTTAACAAGGTTAAAATAGTAATTCAATAATTTAGAAAAATAAAAATAATATAAAACATGATGATATTTATTTTTTCGGGTTAGAATATCACTATTTGAAAAGTTTAAGGGTGCAAAATGGATAATAATATATGCTATAGTTTGAGGAAGGAAAATGGAATTAACCCTATAAAAAATTAAAAATTAGGAAAGACCGGAATATATAAAAATAAATTATTAATAAAAAAATATTGGTGAGAATTGAATTTCAAACCTCAAAATATTAGCTATCCACTATAATTTAGCTATATTAATATTTATTTTATTTATTGACTGTAAACTATTAGTATAACATATATACATATCTTGTACTTGGCCCTCCAACCATAACGTGGGTCCCCTCTTGATCATGATTTTATTGAGAAAAGACTAACTACACTTAATTTCTTCTTCATCATAGTATTATGGCTAGTTTATCATTTGAAATCAATCGAGGTAGAACAGTCACTGAACTAGTAAGGTTAGTTGAATCTTATCATGAGTTTGTCGTTGTGTCCTTCCTCAAAATTATGGAGCAGAACAAAGAAAACATTACCTTTCTTTTCTAAAAGGAGATTGCATTATCTATTGAAATTTAAAGAGTCCGGTGACAAAATACTAAGAAGGCCCGAGGATGCAATCTCCTTCCAAAAGAAATCGCTAACATTACAAATTGGTATAACATTGAACAGTTGCATATATATCTGAATTTTTTTTGTCGAAAACATTTAAAATCAATTATGTGGTTAAACATATGAAAAATTATGACGGCTCATTTATTTGAACATTTCAGTTTTTTTAAGAAAAATACCCAAGTTTGTCTTTCTTCCTATTGGAACCTATAATTCTTGAAAAGCATGGTTATGTCATTGATGTGTTTCATATTTATACTCTGGAGCTACACTCTTCATCTAAGAAGTTATATGTCACTAAAACAATGGATTTAGAGTGCATACACTAATCCACTATATTTCATATCTTATTTCATGTTCTTGTAATCCTTGTTTCATTTTTATCAGACCTTGTTCAGACAACTGGATTCCTACTAGTGAGTGCTTTCTTTCTAATATTGAGCAGCGAGAAGGCAGGAGAACTTGTTGCTGGAGAACGAGGATAAAAACTCAGCTGCGTCTGAAATGCATGGGAGACGTGATTTACCAGGTCATCGTGTCTTCTTAAGCTGAAATATGCCAAAATGGAAGGCATATTGCAAATCCTGAGGACAAAGTTTTACAGCAAGTAATCTAGGAGAAGTTTAGCTGAAAAGAAACAGAAGAAATGGTAACCGAGGTCGAGTTAATGTCAATAATACTATTACTTTGAGTCGCTGACCATAACACATGTTTCCATGTGAGATTGATTAAGAGCAGTGTTCCTGAGAAATGTCAATGTTGTGGGCAGAATGAGTCTTGGCACCCTGGAGCTGGATGCAAACTTGAAGCAGATTCTAAACCCCTCACCAAAGCAAGCATAGAGGATGATTAACATGTACATAGTTTCGAATGTTTCTGCTGCCTTCTTGGATCATAAGGGCCATTGAAGTGATGCAATTTCCTACCTAATCAATCAAGTTTCTGATAAGAGCTTAAAGTTGGATTGACCTCCTCCAATGATGATTTTCATATGTTACCAGTGCTCGGAGTTCCAGATAAGATAACAAAGTTTTGTGATGCAAAGTTTTGGAAGTGTGTTCTAAGTACAGATCCATCCTCAGGCATCCTGGAATAGTAACATATTATTATCTCATATTATAAATTAATGCAATAATTCAATATATACCTTTTATCCTGTATTGTCTTCCTTCTGGTCATTGTTATGTAGTTTACTTGACATGTTACATTAAAATTAAGCTAAGCATTTGTGTTACTCTAATTCACCAGCACCCTCATTTTGATTAGTATTTATTTGAGAATATTGATGCTTTAAATAAAATATGTTGTAAGAAAGTAATCAAAGAAGAAATAAATAAATAAAGACGCGTAGCAAACTCCATGCCAGATGTAGACAAAAACTCGCAAATTCTGTATAAAATAATGTTATGATTTGTTCGGGTCATCCGAACTATAAAAAATTAAATAAAAAAGAGAAACAATAATTACACACAAATTCATCCTGCTTATTATTTTATTTGTGCATATAAATTCGTAAAAATAATCCTAATTATATTTTTTGCATGATGATCAAATTATATTTCTTGTTTTTTTATCTCATATTATTATTTTCTTCCTTATGAATATTGTTTTCTTCTCATGTTAATATTGATCTCCTTCAACTCTTTCTTTGTCATTAAAGAGGATAGAGATAGAGAGAGAATAATAAATATGAGAAAATATATTTGATGTTGATATAGAGTAAAAGAATTTATATGTTTTAAACTACTTACGATAAATTTATATATAATTGAGACTCTTCAATAATTATTTTATATGTGATTAGGAGTCTTTAAAATAACTTTTCATGTATTTTTTTTTGAGAAATAAAATTATGACTACTGATTAAAAAATTATCGGAATAATAATTTATTTATATCTTAAATACTTATTTTTTTTAATCATAAGCATATGTTATTCTATATCTTATTATTTTCAATGTTATTATATTTTTTATTCAAAACTGGGTATTACACTAAAGATCGAGTATAGTTCATGCTTTTTTGCATATAATGAAAAAAATATCAAGTACATTTTTTCTTTTCTCTGTAAAGATGATTTTGAAAATGGTCTAGAGGTTCACAACTACTCCTATGATAAATTTTGTAGCAAGGATGAAGTAAAAAATCAAGTACATTTTTCTTTTCTTTTCAAGTCAAGCATGTGCTGGCGCCCTGTAAGGAAAGACAAATATGAATAGCTCCAGATTGACTGTAAAGTTTTGATGATTACTACGCATGGAGAGAAAAAAATTTCATGCTATGTTTTGCAACATTTTTTCCTTATTTATCGTTCAAAACGCTATTTCATATATAATATATATATATATATATATCGCACTATACTTTTCTACTTACTATTATATGAATATATATTTTCATTCCCATACTCAAACTATTGCGAAATTTCATACATATCTCTAAACTATAAAATCGATCAGAAGTAGATCTTTTTTTTTACAATTTTATCCAATAAATTAATATTAAATTTATTTAATTATTTTAATTTATTAAATTATTATTTTATCTTTCAAATTAAAAAAATTTACTTTGCCTTCTCTCTCGCTCTCTCTTTCTATCTATCTCTCATCTCTCTCTTCGATCTCTCTCTGCTCTCTCTCTCCCCCTCAGCGCTCCTACCATGCTCGCCTGCGTTGAAGCTCGTCTCGCGCGCAAGCAAGCATGCATTCGCCTGTGAGAATGGAGCTCGCTCGTGCGCAAGCGAGAATGGAGCTCTCCTACACCGCGCATAGATGAGTAGTGAGAGAGAGACAGGAGAGTAGAGTGGAGAGAGAAGATAGGAGGGGAGTATTTTTTAACGAGAGAGTAAAATAATAATTTAATAAATTAAAATAATATATAAAAATAGAAAATTAAACTCGTGAATGAAATGATTTTATAATTTAGGGATAAATTTAAATTTTTGCGATAGTCTAAGGCGATAAATGAAAATAACTTTTATATTCTTACATGGTTAGAACTATTTCTTTCAAGGTTATATATTTTCCACATGTTTTTATTGTCAATTAACTCAAATCAAATGTTTCATTTTATGTATTTCGTCATATCTACCTCGTGTTATATATATTTATACTTAGCTAGTTAAAAAAATATTCTCTTCATGTTTTTTAAGTAATAAAGGGGGTTAAAGAAATGTGTAAGACAAAAAGAAAATGCCAATGAAACGTTAAAATTCTATTTATTCATGTTTGATTCTTTTGTGATCTATAGTATTATGTTTTATTATTTAGATTATGCACTAGTGCTAAAATAGTAATTTCATACTTTCAAATATATTTACATTTTATGTTTTCTTTAAAATTTAAAAAAGTCCTTCGTGTAACTTTCTTCATATTGAAGAATGGAAAAAATAATTAAACACAATAATTGAAAAAAAATGTTTCGTGCAGAAAAGATATACTAGTTATTGTATTTTCTTTTAGTTATCGTTATATATAGGAGATTATGAATAATTGTTTATTTATTAGAAAAAACAAATAACGAAGATAGAATTATGAGCAAGGAGAGCAAGTGGATCGTCCTTCAACTAAATATCCAAGTTCCAAATATACGAAAAAAAATATAAAGAATGAGAGTAGAAGACTTAAGAGAAAAGTTTGAGTGAGATATAACATGAAGATTAAGTAATAATTCTTGATAAAATATTTTTTTCTCATGAACTAAAGGGAAATACTGTTGGACTTTAAGCACATAAAAAGCCCTAATTAAACATAATTAATTTAGATTTTTGAGTTCGAGATGAATTATAAGAGCTGCATAAAAAAATTAAATAGAACTTTTCTTCCTTAACAAAAAGTAAAATAAGAGGAGTATGAGGCATACGAAAACAAAATATGAGTTTTTTTTTATGTTTTTAGTCCTATAGAAGAGAGGGGCTGATCTTTTTTTATGGTGAAAATAAGTGAGAAAAAGAGAGTGCTTTCGAAAAGACTAAGAAGATTTTTTTTTGAAGAATAAGGAATAAAAAATAAAATCTTGTTGAGAGAACTCTTTAATGCTTCTTGATACTGTGATTATATAGAATCATAATAATCACATGATATTATTTATGTTGATTATTTGATAATTTTTAAATATTATATATTGATTTATTTTTATTCGATTATTATTTCGAATTTAGATAAAACTTTAAAGATTCTGTAATTTGCTCTTGATATAATAAAATTACTCTATAATTATCTCATATTTTTCATCCAAAACTCTTTAATGTAAAATTTGATATTTCTTTTATTTTATATTATTTTCTGTGCGCGACCATTAAATTATTTAATTGAAAAAGAAGAATGTTTAATGTGTGATTGGGCCAATAGCTCGGCCATCATTTTTCTTGCATGCGAACACTTGTACCATATGAAGAATTGATTTGTTGTCACTTTTTATGTGCATGAATGAACGATTAATTAATACGTATGATTGTTTGTTATGACTGACCTTCCTGTTAGAACTGCATGTGATCAGCTAACACATAAATAATGTTTGGTAATTATCTTCCCTCTTTGCGACAGAAAGTAACACTATCAGCACTCCAAAAGACATTATTATTATTTTATTTTATTAGTTAAGAATAAAAAATATCAACCATTAAGCGACAAATTTTTTTTTTTGGAGTGGCGGGTTTCCAAAAGATGACCAAGATGATGTTCCGAATGTGTTAAACTAATAATATTATTTTTAAACTATGAGTGCAATTAAACCATTCGAAACAAAATGCCCATATTATCATTTAAAAAATAAGTTTAATGTACCTATCAATTATTTAATGTTTAGTAGAGATATATATTGAACACATATTAGTGATCTAATGAATAATCAATAATAATTTATAAAATTAATAAATAATTATGCATTGAAGAATAATATGTGTTTAATATTTTTACCAAGTATTAAATGTTTATTAGGTATGTTAAATTTAAATAATCATTTTTTTATTAGGTATGTTAAATTTAATTAATTATGTATTTTTATAAGTTTAAATGTTTAGCAGGTAAGTTAAATTTAAATTTAATCTTTACTTGAAACATGTGTGCGGGAATCGTGTCGTGTTACACGATTAAACGTGTCGGGCATGGTCATTTTGCTTATTGAGAGCAGCGGGCGGATGCATCTGGATCTATTTTTATATTTTATACTGTGAGCGTAGGTGAGATTTATAGTTTATACGAATATTTTTTTGTACTAATTTTGATATGCAAAAGTTACACCAGTCCCATTTTAGTTCAGAACAATAAAATATAAGCATTCTTTCATTAAAATTTTCGTTGTTATCAATTAAACTAATAATTCATTATCGTTAATATAGGAAAAAATTAACATGCATTAATTTAATAAAATATAAAAAATATTCATAAAAAAATAGGTTAAATAAAAGTATTATTTAGTTAAGTAGGAAGCATCATGTTATTTATGATGAATAAATTATAAATATAATTACTTTTCAACTGTAGAATGTTAAATTTATCATGAATAAATTTGAAAAAGAGAAAAAAAATTAGAATGTAAAAAAAATTTAATATCTATTATAAATTTATCATTCTACCGTTAAAAATATAATTAAGATTGTGCTCTCTACATAATTAAAAAGTACCTATATTTAAAAAAAAATACTAAAATAGCATGAGTCATATATAAATCACTTTAATAAGATATCATAATCATAAATATAAATATAATTGATCTTAATAAAATAATATCTAACACTCTCATTGATCTTTACTATTATATAACACCAATAATAATTATATAGAAGGTTAGCATGCAAATTAGTGGGGGATCTAACGGTCATGCAAAAGCTTCCCCCCCCCC